>CAUYON010076153.1:0-19852 GCA_963573935.1 Arctocebus calabarensis
ATTTGCATATTTTGAATCAGACAAAAGCTTAATAACTAGGATTTATAGAGAACTTAAATTAATCCACATGAACACGTGCACTGGTTTTCTAAAGTCAGTCTCCTTAGGAGTGTGCCACTGTGGGCAGGTCCTCCCTCTCTCCTCTTTCAAGGACCCTCTGCTTTACAAAAGAAAGACATGCCTCTTCCTCCTTCCTAATCTTACTGTGGAATAGAAAAAAACTTCTAGTACAAACCCAACTCTCTAAGCAAAAAAAAAACAACAACAAAAAAACCCCAGAAAAACCCAAAAGGAACTATTTAAAACATATTAATAATGTTAGTTGACCAAACAAGTGCCATTAATTACTGGGTAACATTTTCCTCTAGGTAATGGGGTAAACACCAAGGTTTACATGCATGCAATTATTTTTAAGGCTAATGGAAGAAGCATAGTATAAATTCAGGAAAAAATATCAAGTTTCTGACTGGTTAAAAGAGGAATTTGTTCACGTGTGTTTCTTTTTTAAAATAGATGTTGGTGTCTCAAAGTATATTTTCAAAAGTATTTAAACCCATCATGAAATTGTAGATGCAATCTTAGAAATTTATTTGTAGAGCAGGGGAGTGGCCTTCTGAGAAGGGCAGGAAGGAGCATTTACTTCTGAGGCTGTTTGCTCCTGTGGCTCTCACAACCAGAAATGAACTGGCCCGGGCCCTGCATCGGGTCTTTTGGGGACTTATGGACACAATCAAGACCCAGTGTGCACTCATGGTGTTTGTGCCGCGTCTCGAAGGGTAGTTATCTCCAAGGTCTTCATTAGAACTTGCTTTTGTTTATGAGCCACTTGGCATTTGGAAGCAAGAAATAATTACAAGAGGTATACACAGGTCACGTGCCTTAAACTTCCAGAGAAAAAGACAGTTTCTTTTAGTTGAACTTTTCCAGAAAAATGCTGTGACTTCAGATACTGTCACATAGCAAAGGCAGACAGCTGTGTATAATAAAGGAACGTTGTTGCCTTTGTTTAAAGATCCCTGCTTGTACAGCCTATAATTTATTTTTTAATGCAATTAGGCCAGGAAATTAGTCTGAGTTTCCTAAATACCAAAGGTGGTGATGTCATAACAGAACCAATTATTTGGCAGTGGAAGAAAATGCTGCAGAAAGAGCAGGTCTGAAGCAGCAAAATCCTCTTCAACACTCACAATTGAAATCTGAGCCAAACACACATATCTTACCTTTAAAAAAGAAGCAGCAGCATTCAAAACTAGGACTCTGTCTGCCTACAGGGTTTCCATAGGCTTTATGAGGGAAGGGTTCATAGAACCCTAAGAGTAATTAGATACTTTTGGTGTGATTTAAGGTCAGTGTGCTGAAACAATTTTGATATTGCTGGTATTTTCTGAATATTCTCTGGAAGGCTTCAAAGTCCTCTCTACAATGTCTTGACAACAAATCAAACTTGGCTGATTGTCAGCGCTTCCTCATGACAAGCTCTCTAAGGATACGGGATGTCAGTCACCGGCCTTCTTTAGACTCCGAAATCCTGCCTGGCTAGAATGTCACATCTCAGAAAACTCAAACCCTAGTCTTGACTATAAGTGCTCCACAGCTTTCCCCAAAGCAAAATAATGTAGGCTGTCTTTTCTACATCTGGCAAAGCACAAATAACTATTATTTAATGGCACCAAAGAAGCTGAGTCCCGAGTGGGTAGTAAGAAGCATGGCTATATATATTAACCCAAGAGTAGAGACAGCTAGGATTTTAATTAGTGAGAGTATCATATCACAGGCTGTGATACAGTAACTTAATATAATGCAATTTGTAGTAGCAAATGAAAAGTAATCACATTATAATAAAGACAACAGAAAAGGGTGTGCAGAGAACTGGGGGAGTGTTATGCTCAATTGCTAAATCTGGGTAGCTAACCCATTAGTTCTTTGACTCCAGCTCTGGAGAGAATGCACGCTAATGGGGCAATCCATGAGGGCGTTTATTATGCCTGCAATGGTTGGATAGCCAATATTCTCACTTATATTGCTAAATAATAGGATTTACTTAACCAATTCATTTTTGGAGTTTTCACACAAGGATAAAGCATACAATTTTGCAAATTATAAACTTCTCCCAACTTGTTATATTTTACTTTTATGTTAGGGCTATTTCAGTGTTAAGATGCCTGATTTTACAATCTGATTCTCTGACAAATATGGAAATGCCTCCTTGTGTAGAATTATGTAGAACTTCGTGTTCACTTGAGTTTATATTAGATAGTCTCACTCTGTGCTTGGGTGGAGTGCCCTGCATCATCACAGCTCACAGCAACCTAGGCTCAAGTGATCCTCTTGCCTCAGCCTCCTGAGTAGCTGGGACTATAGGCACCTGTCCCCACACCCAGCTAGTTTTTCTATTTTTAGTAGAGAGGTGACTCTCGCTCTTGCTCAGGTTGGTCTTGAACTCTGAGCTCAAGGGATCCACCTGCCGTGGCCTCCCAGAGTGCTGGGATTACAGGTGTGAGCCACGTCACCCAGGCCCATAAGTAAGTTTGAATAATGATAATCATTTTTTCTCAAAATGTGTACATATAATGTATATATCCAAAAGTATATATGTGTGTATATAATGTATAAGAAAGTGAAATAACACTGCCTTTAAATTACTTCAATTTTTAAAAAAATGAAATTTAGTAGCATGAAAAAGAAGCTTGAAGTAGTACTGTTTGCTCTCACAGACGGGATCATAGAACCTCACATTTGGAGAAGTCTTTAAGGCTTATCTACCCCAGCCCCTGAACAAATATTTGAATCCACATATCCACTCACTACTCATGGATTTCAGATGTGAACAACTCCTAGGTTTGGAAAAAATAAACCCTTCTGCAGAATGAATCCCTTTGCAGTCCGTTACAGTCTTCTTGATACACACTGGCATCTTTACATGTCTTAAGATAACACCAGAATTCAAGGAAATATTAAGGAATAAACTAAATCTTTCATGGAGGAAAAATAGTATTTTTTCACCTTCCCTAAAGACATCTATCTTGACTGGACACGGGCTCGTGAGTGTAATCCCAGTGCTCTGGGAGCCTGAGGCAGTAGGATCGCTTGAGCCCAAGAGTTGCAATTGCTGTGAGCTATGATAGCAGAGCACTCTACCCAGGGCGACAAGGTCAGACTCCACCTCAAAAAACAAAACAATAAACATCTATGCTAAGCTTGGTGAAGTAAAGCAAGGGATATTTAGTGAGTTAATCAGTATTCCTGTCTTTTGTTTTTTTCTTTTTTGAGGCTTTTGACAAAGGAAGAAGGGAAAATGTGATGTAAAGAATTATTTAATATCATCCAAAATCAATTCTATCATAAGGAAACAAAACTTGCCATCAGTGAAAATGGTCAGTCTAGTTCAAATAAAAGAGTAATTACTAATAATTAAAAATGTCTGCACAATGCATTTTTACCAAATTTTTTCTCTCTGCCAAATTTGTTTGTTTTTTGTTTTTCAGTCTGGATGTTTTGCTATGATATTCTGCTAAGGTGTTGCCTGGTTCTATTTCTCAGGATTTATTTTATTTTATTTTTATTGGTAAAGTTTTTCTTTTTTCTTTTTTTCCCTCTCTTTCCATTATTTTTTATTTTATTATTGTTTGGGATTCATTGAGGGTACAAAGAATTAGGTTACGGTGATTGCATTTGTTAGATAAAGTCCCTCTTACAGTCGTGTCCTGCCCCCGAGAGCTGTGGCAAGCACTGAGACCTCCCTCCCCCGCCCCCCCCCCTCCCCCCACTTGCTCATTCCCCTCACCCCCCCCCCCCATTGTATTAGCTCATCTGCTGCTTTCGTATTAGAATAGAGTACATCGGATTCTTGCTTCTCCATTCTTTTTTTTTTTTCAGCCAGACTCTGCATCCCCCACCCTCCCCCCGGCCTGCGCCTTCCTGCCATCCTGCACTGCCTCCCCGGGGGCAACGGGCACGCGGCCACGGTCGGGTTGGGGCCTGCGCTCCGACTCGGGCGGCACACGAAGGACTAGCATCCGACTCCAGCGGCACACGGAGGGGTAGGGGGCTCCGAGCGACCCCGGCCCCTCCAGTCGGGGTGCCAGCAGCTTCCGCGGAACACTGCGGCTTGCCCCGCGCCTCTGCTTCTCCATTCTTACAATACTTTACTAAGAAGAATGTGTCCAGCTCAATCCAGGTTAATACAAAAGCTGTAAAGTCTCCATCTCTTTCAATGGCTGAATAGTGTGGGCTACGTAACTATAGCTTGTTAATCCATCCCTGGGTTGGTGGACATTTACGCCATTTCCACATCTTGACAATTGTAAACTGAGCTGCAATTAACAATCCATTGCAAATGTCCTTATGATAAAAGTATTTTTTCTTCTTGATAGATGCCTAGTAGTGGGATTGCAGGGTCAAATGGGAGGTCTAATTTCAGTTCTTTGAGAATTCCCCATACTTCCATCTGAGTGTGCCCTTCTCTCCATATCACGCCGGCATCTGCAGTTTTGAGGCTTTGTGATATGGGCCATTCTCACTGCCGTTAGGTGACATCTCAGGGTGGTTTGGTTTGCATTTCTCCTATGGTCAGGGAACATGAGCAATATTTCGAATGTTTGTAAGTCATTTGTCTGTCTTCAGAGAAGGTGCTGTTCATACCTCTTGCCCAGTGTAGATGGGATTGTTTATTAGTGTGCCTGTCTTTTGATTGAAAATATAAGTTAATCTGCACTAACAGTCTCATAATACTGCTCTCTCTCTGGATCTGCCACGGGTGGAACTTAGGCCGCATCACTGGTTCTCATGTTTCCACTACGCTGTCTGTGCATCTCATCAGCCTGAGTGTGCAAGGAGCACACCCAGTTACACTAGCAACCTAAGAGCTGACAAGTGTGTGTGCTCCCTGGTAAGAAGAAATTAAGCAATTACTAACAGGGAATGCTGTGTTTGTGATGACGTGGACAAATTTGGAATCTAAGGTAAGAAGATGACAAGATGAGGAAGAAATAAAGGGATCAAGTTCTAATGCATATTATATTTGAGAATTCTATAACTGAAGTAAGGGAGATGACAGAAATGCCATCAGGCTATTGTAAAAGAAAAAAAAGAAAAGCATCTTCTATTCTCTGCTGTTTTAGAATATAAACACCCTGTGGGTGGGGGCATGGTCTTTTTTTTCTGATTTAATACCACTTATCACATAGTCCAGGGGCAAGTGTTTAATGAGTGTTAATTTAATTAAAATTGAATTAGACTCAAGCTGTTCATATTTCAAGTCCCAAGATTTTATAAAGCTGGTCGTATAAGCGAGATGGGCTTCTATCACTCATTTATTTTATAGGGGGAGGAATGCATAGGAAATTAGGCACATGTACTTATTTTGCATTAGTCATGAAGAAATAGCAAAATGTCAAATTTGATAGCAAACAAAGTTCCTTGGAATGTTTCCAAAGCTTAGCAACAGGTCCAAACTGGTGCAAGGAAATCCCAGGAGTTCTCGCTGTTTCTCTCTTTCTGTTTCTTTCTATAACAAGAGTTCATTGGGAATAACATGCTCATTTATTTTCACTGATAGAGCATTTCTGCTACTAGTGTGCTCCAGACAGGTGCTAATATTCCACAGGTAGAGGATTAGACAAAGAAACAAAATAGTGGGTGGGGTGGGTGTGAGGGACTGCACGCAGAGACCCGGGTTTCCTCTGCATGCTCCCTGGTCCCCAGGGCCTCTCCCATGACACTGAGCCTTGGGAAAGAACTGAAGCCAAACCCACCGATGGCAGTACCGGGTTCATCCTTCAAAGCACATTTTCTAGGATGAGTTTGCAAACTTGACCATCAGACCTTCATACAATGACAGGTCTAATGGCCCTTCCAGAAAGAGAGTTCCAAAATTGCTTTGAAAGGGTGGCCTAGGTGCTGGTGTTGGTGCACGGCCTCTCCAGGGGAGCACCTTGAAGGTGACCGTAGCATTATGCAGCAGTGAGGCACGTCGCGCTTCCTCTAGGACAGGTGTGCAGACTGGACCGTCTGCCCTTGTACATCGCACCATCTGCTTACTAGACTTCTCACCCAGCTGTAGACGAATGCATGCCAACTGGGTTACTTAAGATTTATAAAAAGTTTAGTCACTGCAAGTGATTCTTTATAAAAATCAAGAACTGAGGAAAATAACTGCCTAAAAGTAAACTTTAATTTCTTGAAGTTAAAAAATAAATAATGAATGAGGCTAAATTGTGGCAAAATGCTGTTCTCACAGAGGCCTACTTTCATCTTCATACTCCAAAAGTGTCAGCAGAAATGATCTTTCTGGAATCACGTTTAGTTTCCTACGTCTGTCAGCTGTTCCCATGAGCCCAGGCACCGTGACATTGGTGTCTACAGCTGACTATTTGCACAGCACTCCCTCTTCTCAGATTTATGAAGCCTTTCACGATGCAGTGATAACAAACAAGAGACCCTAGATTTCCCCGTGCACAGATCACACTCTGCTGGATCACACATCATTCATAGCATTATTGGGTTCTACAAGGACTGATTATTACTCCCTTTTGTCAGAAAAGTGTTGAATTTTCCCTGAGCAGAAGTACATCTCCTAGTTCTTCATTTGCATTTCAGAAGCCCCATTTCCAGGCATTTACTCTTTGTACGTCAACAGATGGATTTTAAATATTAAAAACCCATTTGATATGACTGAAAACTTAACCACCTATATTCGCCCATTACAGAATCTTTGGGTGTGAAATTGAAAAGTAAATTATACTGTGTTGTTTCCGAAGCGCTTTGTCTTCGTTAAATTGAGGGGGATGTTTATTTATGGGTGGAGCAGACAAAAGGGAAAGGCCCGAGGGCTGGAGCCTGAATTCAAACTACAAGAGGCAGCTGCCTCTTGATTTCAAAAGGCGGGATTTGGGCAGATTTGAGACAGTGCCTTTAAAACAATGCCTAATGAATGTACCAGAGACAGGGGATGATGATGGTATGGGGGAAATGCAACTGGCAGAACTTTCCTGGGGGCCCTACCTACACCCCTGTTAATTTTGCACCCTGCTGCCATTTCACCCAAACTTTGTTCAAAACCTTTTGATAGGAAGCCTAGCAATACTGATGCCTTATTGTCCAGTTAGAAACAGCCCATGGACTACTTGATCTTAATATTTTCTTTCCTTTTTTTTCTTTTTTCATTTTTGTAGAGACAGAATCTCACTTTATCTCCCTCGGTAGAGTGCCGTGGCGTCACACAGCTCACAGCAACCTCCGACTCCTGGGCTTAGGCAATTCTCTTGCCTCAGCCTCCCGAGTAGCTGGGACTATCGGTGCCTGCCACAACACTCGGCTATTTTTTTGTTGCAGTTTGGCCAGGGTTAGATTTGAACCCGTCACCCTTGGTATATAAGGCCGGTGCTGCACCCACTGAGCCACAGGTGCCGTCCTGATTGCAACATTTTCCTCATAAACCAACTGTTATGTAAATAAACAGAGAGGAGTGATTTGAGGTAGAGAAGAAAAAGTAGCAGGAGTTGAGACAGGTTTTGGACAAAATACCTGTTTTGTACAAAGATGCTAAATTAACAAGTAACGGGGAAGGCAGGTGCCATGAGCCCCCAGGTCCACCCCCAACACCTTCCCCGCTATTCAACTTAGCAGGGCGGATTTGATTGCTCTGGTGGTCCGCAGACATTCCACCTAGAGTTACAGAGGGCAAAAGAAAAATTGGTCCATTATGCTCATTCTCATAAGTAGTAAATTTTCCGAAAAAAGACAGTGCAATTAGACAGAGAGAGGAGGGCCTACTCGCACTTACACATGGAAAGTCGTTCTGAGTTAATAAAACAGAACAGGAACCATAACGGTGCATCATGACGTTCATTAAAACTGATGAAAATTATTTAGGAAAACAGCAGGGAGACAGAGGAAAACATCCTGCATTGCAAATAACCAGCATCAAGAATGCCACGTGTTGGATTGTTAAGGCTGCAGAATTGAGACTTGAGAATCAATAGCTGCTTTTCCAGTGACATCCAGCACTGCTTCTCCTGGGGGGTTTTTTACCTGCTGACGTTAGGCCTTTGGTGGGTGGCTCAGCTACCTCTCTGAGTTTCAAAATCCTGGTCTTTATGTCTGCCGCCTCCTTCTTAGGGGAGTTGGGAGGTGTCCAAGAGGTATTAGGAATTCAACTGATGCCCAATCAATCCATCTTTCCCTAGGAACTGATTTTATGCCAATAAAACATTCTCAAGTTCAGAAAGAAATTTCAAACTAGGAGCACCAAGTTCTTCCATGTTTAAGCACTGACAAAATTCACATACACACTCAAGGGAAATAAATGATCCATGTCTAAGGCGCAGCTGCTTTCAAGGGTTAAGAACTCAAATGGTGTTGGCTCGTCCAGAGTTGGTGATTAGGAGGATGGGGGCCCGGGTCATCTGGCATTGGTCATTAGGGGGAAGGGGGCCGTTTTCTTCATAGGTTATTAGAACTTGCTGAAAGGCAAATGTGGTGATTCACCTGTCATTCCAAATTGATGTTCCATAGTGATTTTTCTTAAGATTAGCCATAAAAAATGTGTGAGTTAAAAATTAGATAAATACAGCTGGGCAAGGTGGCTCACACCTGTAATCTTGGCACCCTGGTAGGCAGAGGTGGGAGGATCTTGTGAGCTCAAAATTTGAAGACCAGCTTGAGCAACAGGATGTCAATAGTGAGATCCTATATCTATTAAAAACAGAAATAGAAAAACTAACGGAGTGTGGTGGCAGGCACTTGTAGTCCCAACTACTTGGGAGGCTGAGGAAGGAGGGTTGCTTGAACTCAAGAGTTTGAGGTTGCTGTGAGCTATAATGATGCCATGGTAGTCAGAGCAACAGAACAAGACTCTATCTCAAAAACAATTTAGATAAATAGCCCAATGTCTATATATAATGCTTAATTTAGTTATGAATAATATATATTTTAAGTCACTCACATAGAATATTTTACTTGCTTAGAGATAGAGCTTTCCTGGTACCCCCCAAATTTCATTAAACATTTTTAAACCATTTTTTTTCCCTCTGTCAGTATCTTCTGGATAATTTCCTTCATTATAATCAGAACAATTTCCATAGTTAGCCAGTAGTTTTTGGTTTTGGTTGTCTGAGATTTGGCATGTTTGCAGTCTAATGGTGTAGCTGGCAATTGTATTCCCATATACACAGATGGTGGTCTTTTCTAACTTATCCTGAAGTGCATATCCGTGATTTCCACCTTTGAACCTCTCACTGTATCTTTCTAAAGTGGCCTCTGAGAAGATTGTCTACAAAGACACCCAAACCCAAGACATTTGTGCAGCTTCCACTGTCTCAGGCGGCCACTTTCGGCATCCCAACCCAGCCACAATTGCGAGGTCTTTGGGAGTGTCTTTTGCCAAATGATATTTTGTTTATAAAAGTAAAATAATTGAAAGAAGGTGTTACAATAGGAGATCCTAGGGTAGCGCTATCACACACACGAGCTTCCCTTTCTGGGGGGCAGGGGAGAGAAGTTTTACAATCCCTCCCACGGGGTGTTCGTGGAGCTAGGGTGTTTCACGGTTAGTCAGTTAATATCAACTCTGTCTTCAGTTTGTCGTCAGCCTGTTACTCAGTTAAGTATTCAGGAAATATATTTTACTATTTAAGGAAAAGGAATTGTGAGTAACGTTTTATGATTGAGTATAGGGGGTGTGCTGGGTGGTGATGGGGGATTAAATTGAAAATGGTGGGTCTCAGGAGACTTGATTATAGTCTGGAGAGAAGGCGAGTCATCACGGTTAGTGATAAGACGGGGAGCTACACTGATCAGATTTACATGGAGCAAAGATTCCCTCCAGCAATAGTGCAAGGGAGGCCTGGAAGGGAACAAAGTCGGAGCAGGCAGATGGTCTAAGGTAGTGGTTCTCAACCTTCCTAGTGCCGCGACCCTTTAATACAGTTCCTCATGTTGTGGTGACCCCCAACCATAAAATTATTTTCGTTGCTACTTCATAACTGTAATTTTGCTACTGTTATGAATCATAATGTAAATATCTGATATTAGGCAACTCCTGTGAAAGGGTTGTTTAACCCCCAGAGGGATCATGACCCACTGGTTGAGAACTGCTGGTGTAAGGAATGGGGGTGCAGCATGGCCTTGAGTAATTGTGATGGGGTCCACTTTGCTATTCTTTGTAGACATGTCAGAGCTGGGGGTCTTTTAACCTTCATTTCTTACCCAGTGTCTGTACATCTCAGAGGGTTTCTTCATATCGGTTAGTGTTTCTTATGATATCAGTGAACTGTGAGGTTTTTCTACAGAATTTTCTTAGAACACAGATACATCCACACCTACTCATTCTTTACCTTCTTCTCCCCAACCTCTAAAGCTCCAGATACTACAAAAATATTTTACCTGCAAGAATAACCTTGTATTTTGTCAAAATCCATACACTTCTCTGCTGTTCCCTAATGTGTAAAATGACTTCATTAATTTCCATGACAATGTGTTGTGAAGTCTATTTTCCAAATTAGAAGGTCAAGTTTGGGCAAGGAATCAGAAGACATATTTAGGCCAGCACTGTTGCTCTGCTCCGCATGTGGAAGGAGGGCTATTTATATAGCAGGAGGACAAATTAGCTTTCAAGTTCAAGTACTGTCTGTTATTAGAATCACAAATCGTAAAACATGCTGCTAGAGCAACAAATACTATGAATGTTCTTTCAAAGCAATCATTAAAACTTAATGCATTCTTTTTTTCCAAGCCAAGAATTTAGAATGAAGGAATTTAAAAAGTTGTAGACTCTCTTGGGCTAATTGCACTAGTTTATTCAGTGAGCCCAGATATCGTCTTCCACAATCAAAAGCGCAGTTACATTTCACTCTCCACCACCCTGAATATCTTCTTCAAAACTCTGGCAAGTATGCCCTACTAACATCATTCTGGAATGCCCTATTTTTTTTCCAAACCCCAAGAGCAACTATTGTTGGTAAATATTTATTGGGCAACAAATCATAAATCATCTGTAACATATATTTTAGTCTTGAGTTGTTGGAATGGAGAATTAAGGGCATCAACTTCTGTAAGTTTATAATTTATAAATGCATGTAAATCATGATCCTAAAGCTATCTTGTGGGATTAAAAAATAAAGGGTGGGGGAGATGACAAGAAGATGGTATTCTCTATCCTTTACAGATAAGGAAACTAACTTTTATATGTTAATCATTCATTTAGCAAGTGACATTTGGTATTTAAAGAATAACACAGCACATTTCATTTGGTTAGGGACTTTAAAAACTAGTACAAGAGACAAGAAACAGTTTTAAATCCTCAAAGAAACTAAAACCGATCATGAACAAACTGCCCCTCTCTGCACCAGAAGTCACTGGAACCATTTTTTGTCTGCTTCATGATTTTTTTTCTACACAAGCTTTTAAGTGCTTCTCTTGCTGACTTCTTGGCAATACTGGCAACAGAATTTTTTTTTCTTTTTTGTCAGTTGAGCTTTTTAAAAATTTCAGATTAATATGAAGGTACAAAGGAGTAGGTTACATTGTGTTTCTGAAGTAAACTGGAAGTTGTAGCTAAGCCTCAAACAGTGTATTTTTATGTCATCACCTTCTTTTGCCTAAGTGTGTCCCCTTCAGCTTAGCACTGCTCAGGTTATTTGTAGCATTTCTCTTCTTGTCTAAGCATTAAATGTTGGTCTCCTGAGATTCTTTCTGTGCCCTGCTTCTCACTTCACTCCACACGCTTTACCTGAATAATCCAGTTCACCTTCACGACATGGTTCACACCTTAGTCAGAATAGCTCCCAAACTTCTGTTCCCAGTCAAAGTACGCCTTCTGGCCCGAGACACACACGTGCAATACAGACTACACTAGCGTATTTCTCTGCTCCTTTTTAATAAAAATTTCAAATTAATATGAGGGCACAAACTGTTAAGTTACAGTGTTTGCATTTGCTAGGTAACGTCCCTGCTGTAGTTGAGTCCTGCCCCCAGCAGGTGTGCCGTGTACCCTGACATGGTGCCCATTAGGTGGGAGCACATTTATTCCCCTCCCTTTCTCTCTCCCTCTTCTCCCCAACTTGAATTAAATTGAGTTTTACTCTTGTATGGGCATGTATTAGATTGTCTGCTGGCTTCATACTTTTCTAAGAAGAATGCATTTCAACTCCATCCAGGTAAACACAAAAAATGTAAAGAATATGTTCCAGCTCCATCCAGGTAAACATAAAAGATGTGAAGTCTCCATCTTTTTATGGCTGCATAGTATTCCCTGGTGTACATAGACCACAGCTTGTTAATCCATTCATGGGTTGATGGGCACTTGGGTTGTTTCCACATCTTGGCAATCGTAAATTGTGTGCTCCTCACTCTTAATTAGTTAAAACCTGAATTCGTCATCTCCCGCCCAAATCAGCTCCACTCCAGGTGTTCTTGGTTTCAATAAATAGCTCCCCACCAACCTATTAGTTAAACCTAGAATTCTGGAAGGCATTCTTGTCATCCAGAAGTTTAATTTTTTAATACTTTTTAAATCTATCCCCTTCTCCTCAGAAAATGTAGCCTTTATGTCCTTAAAGTTCTTGAACCTTCTCATTACCCATCTAATCGATGTCTCCTGCTAACTCTACTGCTGCCTGTTTTTTTGTTTTTAAACTCTTCACTCTAGCCTAGTAGATTTCTTCTTACACATCCTTTCCCTCGTATGAACGTGCAACAAGCGTGCTTTCCCAGCTGTGCACCGGGCTGGCCCCAGACCTTACCTGCTTCCTCCCAACGTCTGTTCCGGTGCCCCAACAAGCTGAAATGCCCTGGAACCCCCTCCCTGCACTGGAGTCTTCGCTGATCTCTGGTCTCCACCGGCACTGCCCATATTTCATATCAAGAGTTTTCCATTTTATCCTCTGTCCTAGTGTTTCCCACAAACTACATTTTCAAACAGTATTTGTTAGAATAATAAACGAGTGAGTGAGTGAATTTTGAATCAGAAGATTTCGTCTCCTGTACTCTTTAAATTGCATCATACTGCCTTGCATCTGCTATTTTTAGGATTTACACTGTTCTGTTCAGGAATCAAAATTACACAGTGGTTAAAACCTGAGCTTTGGAAAGAGTTACGGTTTTAAATTGACACTTCCAAATTTGCTAGCTCTAAAACTATGGATAAGTAACTTAAATTTGAAATTAGTAACGTCTACTTCATGCAGTTATATAAATTAAAAAAGATAAATAGCTCCCTACACTGAATACCTCCTTAAGTTGACCTAATTTTCATAGACTGGACATGCACCCTAGTTTCTTACGGTGACCATCTGTGTATACTGACCAGTGTGTTATAGCCCCTTGGGCAGCCGCCTTACAGAGGCCCTGCTGTGGACAGCTTTGACACTTACACATTCTAGGTCTTAATTTCTCCATCCGTAAACTGGGATTAACAATGAGAGTACAGGTATCCTCAGAATCCACAGAGTTTTTTTTCTCTTGGCAACCCCAAATTCATTCCCAATGGTTACTCTTCATGCAGGAATTTTAGAAATCTAGGTGTATATTAGTAAACTGCTTCTCTGAAATAAGGAAATAAAATAGAATGCTGTGCTAAAATTAGAGACCACAAATCTGGTAACTTTTATGAAAACTGCAGCCACCACCACAGTGTTGCCTTAAAACACCTTTCTGTAGCTAAAAGCAGTTAAATAATTAATCACCATCAAAACTACAACAAATCACAGGAATATAGCCAACAAAATCCTAAGTGCTGAGTAATCAATTTCTGAGGCACTTTCTAAACCAAGTCCCGCCTCTAAGAGCAGGGCTGCCAAGACACACCAATGCTTAAAAACTGCAACAGCAAGACACACAGCTGGAAATCCACTGCAGAAAACTATCAAATTAAAATAACAAATCAACACTTGACAATAGTGGTGATGTTGGAGCCAGCATATTAGAAAGTAGAATCATAAACTGAGGTTTTAAACATGACTGTAAAATAGGTCCAGATTTCATGGCAGGATGGGGCTCTCTGTTAGCCCCAGGAGGCAGCAAGAATTTGCAGAAAGATCTCTGGTTTGGAGTCAGATCTGTTTTTAAATAATACCCCTGTCTCCTGCTGGTTAAGTGATGAAGGACAGTTTTCTTAACTTCTCTGACCTGGCTTCCTGATCCATACAAATACAACACAACTTCCAGGAAGGACTGTTAGTGGTGAATGTGAATTATCTGCCAGTGTGTACACTGGTCAAATTCCCTAGAAAATAGCTGGACTTTATCATTATGAAATGCCTGACACACAATAAAGACACAGCGTTACTACCAGGACAATGTTTGCAGTAAGGAAAATGCATCATGTTGGAAAATGTAAAGGCAAAGTAAGTATAAATGAAAATATAAGAAGCTCTACGTACTTTTAGTTAAAATTCAAAGGAATTATGTATACCTAAGCAGGAGTACTGCTGACATTCAGCTATAATTTATGTCTATTGGATCTAACCCCAAGAATGAAACTTGAGCTTGTGTACCTGAAGCTAATTTGTTTTCCTTTTTGTTAAAGACCTTAAAGTTTTGTTGCTGATTGTTAGCTTCTTTCTCCTTTATCATCATCGCTCTCCTCCATTTTATTCTTTTTTTTTACTTTTTAAGTTGCTTTAGAGACAAAATCTGGCTACATAATCCAGGTGGGTCTTGAACTCCTAGCCTCAAGCCACCCTTCTGCCTCAGCCTCTGGAGTAGTTGGGAATCACAGGCATGGGCCACCGTGACCAGCCCCAAGCTTATTTTTGCCATATTCTGTTTACTTATTAAAAGATCTTCTATTTCTCATCTATAAATTTCCTAACAAATAGAAAGTGCTGATTATCTAATCTCTGACTCAAGCTTTAGTTTTTAAAGGGAGGACAGAGAGAAAGAGATTGATTTACAGTTGAATGATCACACCACAGTGTAACCTCTTCATGATATTTTCAAATCACAGATCCCTACTGACCAATTTTCCAGGCTTAAAGGCTAGGGCTGCATTTACAACATATACTTAAAATTAATTTAAGCCCGATGAGGCTGGTGCATTTGTTCCTTCTTGGTTTTCTTTAGCCACTGCTTCACAGGCTCTCAGACATGCACACACCTGCCTCTCAGTCAACCTGCTTTAGTTACAGTCTGGACTCAACAGAACACCAAATCTAAATCAAATTAAAGCATGAATCAGTTGTAATATTTTAAAAAGAACTTTTTTCCAAGTATGACATCTTGTTAGGGATGTAGAATTCTGCACAGTCAGTGTGAGAGGCGGTGTTAATGATTGGGGGTGTATGAAAAGTCCACCTTCAAGTGAAAGACAGGCTGTGTGTGACTGCAGTGGTCACTTGGCAATTCCAGAAATGGTAATTGGATCATTAATATCATCTAAACCCACATCCTTGGTTTACCCACATAAGGGGTAATGTCCTGATTGGAGGTTGTTTGACAGTGCTGAGTCACAGAAATCACCTCAGTGGAAGACTTACATTTGTGTAAATAGTCAGTGGCTGGCCCTTCTTGAAAACTTTCAGTTAGCCATTTAGGAGTTTGTCTAGGCTTCACATATCCTTTTTATGTGAGAAACCAAAATTTGGCCAGTACTCTGGAGAAGAACAGATCAGGATGAGGCATGATGGGGAGATTAGCTAATGTTTCTTATCAGTTTCTATACATACTACTTAATTTTTTATTATAATAGATTACTGGAATGATTCTTTTAAATCACAGACAACTGCTTCATATCCTTTGGGAGTGAGAAATTCAGAGCTAGTTCCCTTAATACCTATAGTTGATAGAAATATGGATATATTTCCTCAAAAACCTAATTGAACTTTTATAAGAATTAGTGTCTTCACCATTTTTGATAAGTAGAGAATGCAAATTTTTATTACGGCTTTGATAATGTTTACAAAATTTCTTGGGGGAAAATACAAACGATGACCTTGACAACTAGCATGACAATTAGAACATGGCTACTTCTGGGTAGTTTCAGTGGTGTATTGTCATGGATAAGGCACGGTAGTCTGATGGTGTGTATTCATGCAGAGCAGGGAAAAGGCCACATTTGCATTGAGATTCAATTTATAATTGTTTTTCTTTTTTATGGATCCTTAGTGAATTGGATCTAAAAGAGGCCATTTTTTTTAAAGGGGAATTCCTTCTTTTTTAAAGGGGAACTTGATACAGAATATAGCTGGGTAAACACTTCCAAGGACTATAATACTGATAGTAGTGGTGCCCCATTCTATAGATTGGTATCAGAGGGTAAAAAGAAAACAGCATGGGACAACTTCAGTGGCTGGTCCTGTGATGTTTACTGAAGGTGCTCTTTAGCTAGGGTTAGCATGAAACCCATTTGGAAGGAATAAATTGAAGAAACCCAGTTCTTACTAATTGGGGGGAAAAACACCAGGTACAACATAACTTGGTCTTAGCAAGGTTTTTGATAATATAATTAAAATCATTTCTTGTAGGGGTGGAGGCAAGATGGCTGACAGGAGCCAGCTTTCCACAGAGGCTCCCATCCAGAAGGAGAGTTAAAGGACAGAAGTTTAGCAAGTAAGCTGATGGTTTGGAGCTGAGCTAAGAGAGAGGTTTGAAGAATGCACATCAACCCTGCTGAGGCGAGCTGCGACCCCAAGGATACAAATAAAAGGTACAAAATTCATCGTTAAGTGGACGGGTGTCCCCTCCCCCATTAGAACAGCTCACAGTAGTCCTTCCACAAACAAGCGAGCAGAGTTCAAACGTCCTCCCATTTTATCCCATGGGAGAGTCCCTCTAAAAACCAGACTTCCTTCCCCTACTAGGGTGTGATGGCCCTCTCCTGCCAGGGATAAAACTGTATAAAACTGTATATTTTCTCTACCTGCAATTCTGAACTCCCAGAACTCCCTGCCATTCTTATCCCGAGGTCTAGAAGCCTGTCCCCCATGGAGTCCAGATTTTTGGAAATTTTCTCGAGTGGTGTGGGCAGGGTGTGGGCTGTTGTAGGTCTGTGCTGATTCTGTGGCACAGGGGTAAGTAGAAAATGGTGGACTGAAGGAACCATACGGGACAGGGAGAGGTGGTTCCCCCCAGCACAAAGCAGCAGTAGCAGCAGCAGCAGGAACAATAGGGCTCACACTCCTGACGATATTTTGAAAGGGCACTCCCTGTCTCTCTGGGCAAACAGAGAAAGCTGGACATCTTATCCAGTGGCAGACATTGGTAGAATAGATCTGGGATGGGAAAGCAGAACCTGTGAGCAAAGGGTATGCTGAGGCAGTACCGGCCTGAGTGGAACGTGGTGGGACTAAGAATTGAAGATGTGTGCATAAAGATAGCATACTCCCACAGCAGAGCTGAGCCAGAGGACTGCTTCAGTGAGCCTAAGAAACACTCGGCCCTCAGGGGAGCATAGCTGAGACAAAGGCAGGCAGGCCAAGGCTGGAACTCTGAGCCAAGTGTGAGCTCTAATTGCAACTGCCCCAACACAGATTGCAGGGGAAAGAGAAATACCAGCTCTGGGCAGTGGCACAGACTGGGGCTGAGTCTCATTTTCTGTGAACTTAAACAGTGTCTAGTCCACAGGGGAATATAGCCAGGACAGAATCACAAATACTGCGTAAATATAAGTGTCGACAACATCAATCTTGAGTGGGGCTGGAACTGAATGAACTGCCCCAGCTTCCATTAACCACCTGAGGTTGTCAGGCTTCAGCTTCCTCTGCCAGATGGTGGCAGAGTACGGAGGCCTGGCCAAGGAGACATAAGATCTCCCTGTGAATCAGGCAGAGATCCTAGAGCATCTGTTCATTGGAGGGAACTGGGTCATAGCCCTACAGGGATACCAGTGACTGGGTGTGACAGAGGTGCAAGGAGGGGAAGCAGGCATCAACCTTCTCAGACTAATTCATTTGCTGCGGGGTCCTTCTGACTCTATGGAGCACCAGAATGAGTCATACTCGAGCTGCCAGCTGACCCCTGCTATCTATTTGCCAGAGACCTTTTGAACTCCCTCATTCAAGAGCAGGTGCTGTCTGTGACAATTGATTTGGATCTCTTGGACTGGACCAATCATCTAAGGACTATCCAAAGTGGTACCCTGGGTGTGTGTTGTGGAAAGGTTTGATTTTCCTTTTCCAGTTGTTGCTCGTGGGGGACAGGGTGACTTAATTGCTGGTATTTCTCCACAGCTGAAACTTCAACCCAGAGTAGCTAATTCACTAGGGTAGGACAGACACCAGCTGAAAACAAGACAGAGCCACTTAGCCCTACCACACCAAGTAAGTCCCCAGTGTCTCAGGCTGTGGCACTGTACGGGTCCTTGGCAAAGCTCTAGGGGAAAAGGTACAGACACCAATCACAGCTCTTGGGTAAAGGGCTAGTTAATCACTACTCCAGGAGCCCCCCCAATGCAACTTCACCTTATCTGCTCATCTGCCCAAATAGTGTAAAATAATTATGGGGCAGAATCAGTGGAGACACTCTGGTAACATGAATGACCAGAGTAGATCAATTTCCCCAAGGAACAATGTGGTGGACACAACTGAAGATCCCATTCATAGACAAATGACTGAGATATCAGAAATCAAATTCAGAGTTTGGATTGCAAATAAGATTAATAGAATGGAGGTAAATTGGAGTGAGAAATTCAAGAAGCAATTCAACAGTTGTCTCAAGAATTCAATGAATTCAAAGATAAAATCATCAAAGATTTTGACACACTGAGACAAGAATTTGCAGCCCTGAAGATCTGAGAAATACAGTAGAATCCCTCAGTAACAGAACAGAGTAAACAGAAGAAAGGATTTCTGACACTGAAGATGAAGCTTTTGAATGCTCCCAAGAACTCAAAGAGAAAGAGAAATGGAAAGCAAAAACAGATCATTCTCTCAGGGAGCTCTGGGATAATTTGAAAAAAAACTAGTATTAGCCTTATAGGAATTCCTGAAGGCAACAAAGGTGCTTCACAAAGCACAAAGGTCCTTTTTAATGAGATTATGAAGGAGAACTTTCCAGACATGCCAAGAGATTCTGAAATACAGATAGCAGACATTTTCAGAACCCCAGCATGACTCAACCTGAATAAGACAATCCCAAGCACATCATAATTAACTTCACTAAAGTTAATATGAAGGAGAAAATTCTGACAGCAGCCAGACATAAGAAAATCATAACCTACAAGGTAAAGAATATTAGAATGACTGTAGATCTCTCTGCTGAACCCTTTCAAGTTAGAAGAGGGTGGTCATTGACTTTTAATCTCCTAAAACAAAATAACTTTCAACCCAGGATCCTGTATCCAGTTGAACTGAGTTTCATTATGATGGAGAAATTAAATACTTTAATGACATTCACATATTGAAGAAATTTGCTATAACTAAACCAGCTCTCCCGGCTATTCTCAGACCTATCCTCCATAATGACCAGCACAATCCTCCACCACAAAAGTAAACTCACTCAGAAACTTCTGATCAAATTCCAACTTCCATAGTGGTGAAAGGATTCAAAATGTCCACTGGACTTTCAAAAAACTGGATACCCAAAATTATACCAGGCTTATCAATATTCTCAATTAATGTGAATGGCTTAACTTGTCCTCTAAAAGAGGCACAGGTTGACTGACTGGATACAAAACTGAGGCCAGATATCTGCTGCATACCAGAATCTCATCTTACCTTAAAAGATAAACATGGGGGGGGGGAGAAGCCAAGATGGCGGTCTGTAGCCACCTTTCTGCAGACGCTCCTGTCCAGAAGGAGAGTTAAAGGACAGAAATTTAGTGAGAAAGCCAACGGTTTGGAGCTGAGCCAAGAGACAAGGTCGAGGAACGCACATCAACCCTGCTGGAGCAACCTGCGACCCCAAGGATACAAATAAA
>CAUYON010076156.1:0-27800 GCA_963573935.1 Arctocebus calabarensis
TAGCAGTGCTCCAAAGGCAAGCGTGACTTTGGAGAGGTGGTATGTGGCTCCTGGTGTCACACGGATCCAGGTCCGAGAAGGCCGCCTTCGAGGAGCCCTCTTTCTCCCTCCAGGTGAGTAGAATTACTCTGCTTATTGTTACTCTTGTTTTTCCTCTTTTGAATGCATGATACCCCTGGAAAGTTAGCTTGTATATCAATAATACACAAAGCACTCTTCTTGCCTTAGAAACAGCATTGACTTTGGTTCTGAACAAAGAATGTGGTAATATTCTACAGCAACTCGAATTTCACCTCAGCAATTCTGGAGCTTTTCTAAGGATAAGACTATGTATAGCTTCTGGAGTTCCTGCGATATGGTTTATGTAGCTTTGGATTTATGCTAAATTCATCTAAATTCATCTGGCTTCTTCAGAAGCCCGGCTACCTGAAGACCTTCATCTTGATATTATGGAAACCGTATCCTAGCTCCTTTTGGAGGCCTCTGTCATGTTATGTTTCAGTTTCAGGGTTATTGCATGGAGGCCACAACAAACTGGAGATAGGATGGACTGAAACATTGCAACAAATATAGAGCATGCCTAGAGACTTTATAACGTCTACTTTCACAAGTATCGCATATTCATATACTATTCCATAAATCAAATAATATAGCATGCTCCCTAATGTCTATAAAATTTATCAGACCACTCATACTCTCCTGCTGTAATCGCATACCAATACGTGGTTTAAAACATCTATTGGTACACTTCTCAGAGTTTACTGTGCTGCTGAGTAAAGCCATTTCCTAGAAGACATCAGCAGGCCTAAGTGTCAGGTTAAGTGTGCTTCCTATTCCTTATCAAAATTTATTTTAAGCCAATAAATGTTCAATATTTTATTTCTTCTTTCATTAAGGTAAAATAATGATAGCAACTTAAAAAAATTCCCACTTCCTTAACCAAGCCACTCTTTTCAAATGTG
This sequence comes from Arctocebus calabarensis, assembly GCA_963573935.1. Classification (NCBI taxonomy): domain Eukaryota; kingdom Metazoa; phylum Chordata; class Mammalia; order Primates; family Lorisidae; genus Arctocebus; species Arctocebus calabarensis. The sequence continues at coordinate 963 of CAUYON010076156.1, forward strand.
GATAGGAGCAGTGTTTCTTTGCTAAAATCACTTATAAGAGAATAGAATACATGTACACTATGGAATACTATTCAGCCATTAAAAAAAAATGGAGACTTTACAGCCTTTGTACTAACCTGGATGGAAGTGGAACACATTATTCTTAGTAAAGCATCTCAAGAATGGAGAAGCATGAATCCCATGTACTCAAGTTTGCTATGAGGACACTTAATGACAAATATTGACACGGTGGGGGTGAAGGAAGGGGAGAGCAGAGAGAGGAAGAATGAGGGAGGGGTGGAGAAAGGAAGAGCAGAGAGAGGGAAGGAGTAAGGGGGGTGGGGTCGTGGGGTCTTGGTGTGTGCCACAACTTTTGGGGGCAAAACACGATTGTAAGAGGGACTTTTCCTAACAAATGCAACCAGTGTAACATGGTTTCTTGTACCCTCAATGAATCCCCAACAATAAAAAAAAAAAAGAGTTTCTTTATTGCCTGGACAGAGTCTGCTGTGGGGCCGTGTGCTATCCGGGGTGCCTGCCTTTGTGCTGTGGTCCAGGTTTTCAGGCCACTTGCTTGGAGCCTGAGCGTCTCTGTGCCACCTGCACTCGTGCTGTGGAGGCCCCCGTCGGAGAGCGGAGAGGCATCTGCGCGCTGTGGCCTGGAGCAGCGGCACTCCCTGCTCTGTGCTCTTCTGGAGCCAGAGATGCTCTCCAGGGCGCAGTTCACTCTGCAGGAGACGAGTTCACCCCTGGAAGCAGAGAAGAGGAGGGCGAGTCAGTGTGGAACTCTCCTCACCCGGGGACAAGGGACACGTCTCCAACGGCCCGGCAGCAATGGTCCCAGAGACGTTTCCAGCATTCAGAGACTGGGCCTTCAGTATCCACGCAAATCTCCCTTTGACGAGATTTCTTAGCAAATACTTTTCCGTAGAAATAAAAAGAAAAAAAAAAAAAACCCCTCCAGTTAAGGATCTCATATCTCTCAGCTTACAAATTCCAATAAGCAGGCTCATAACCTGAGTTTCTTTAATATACTCCCCACACGGAATGGCAATTTTGTGCTTCTATAACGAGCCTGTATTTGGAAGTCTGCCAAACATCTTTTTATTTACTATGTTTTAGCTTTGTATGTTTCTTTGTGGACTGTAGATGTGTTATTGTGTAATGCATTTTTCTAATTATGAAATTAGGAAAAAAAAGCAAACCTCAAACCCAGTGTTCGTTGTTAACCTGAAATGAAGATAGATGAAAAATAAAATAAAAGCCCCCCTAGTTGCACATCTCGGGAGTCACCGTAGTTATGATTCTGGGATGTAACTGTGTAAATAGGGTGACACGCAGCAGTGACCCCCCGGTGGTATACTCCCACCCAGCCCTCGTCATGGGTGCCGGGTGCCCTAAAACTCACTTCCTTTCAGAATTACTAAAAAAAATGTTAAAAATAGATTCCTGGGCCACTGGCCAGGTTTAATAAATCCAAATTTCCAGGTATGCAGCTCAGGAATTTATAATTTTAACAAGTTCCCTAGGTGTTTCCTATAAAGCCAACTTTGTCCAATTCCACAAATAGGTGTCTGGAGACACAGGGACGTATCACAGTTGCTGATTCCTCATCACTGATTTCTGCCTTTCCTTCTCATGCAATGTTCAACCCACCAGCAACTGTGCAGCTTACACCAACATCACATATTTCAAATCTGAGCATGACCTACCCTCCTCACCATGGCCCACAGCCCAGCAGCTGTCATCTGCCCACGGGAGGTCGAAACTGCTGCCTGGATGGCCCCACTTGTTCCTGTGCCACCTGGAATCAGGTTGCTAACGTGTAGATGTGGGGACACACTTACACTGCTGCACCCCACTGGGCTCCTGCTGCTGTGACAAGGACATAGAAAAGCATTTCACAGGCTTATAATGCTCTCTACCCAGGCTCTCAAGTGGAGGGGTTTGGCAATTTCTGGGGACACTTTTGTCACAACTGGAAGGAGTGGGGCTGCTGGCATCTGGGGGTGGGGGCTAAGGATGCTGCTACCTCCTACCTTGCCAAGGACAGCCCCCACTCCAGTGAGGGAGCGTCTGCCCCACATCAATAGTGCTGACGGTGAAAAGCCCTGCCCTGCACACCCAACCTGGCACTGTCTCGCCAGCTTTCTTCAATTTCCCCATCTTCAAGCTTCATCTCCATCCCAGGCACTTTCTAGCTGCTTGGAGGAGGCCAGGCTGGAAAGCCACACACACATCAGAGTCCGTCTGAGCACATAGCAAATGTGAGTGTGGACAGCCTGAGGCCCAGGGGCCATTTGTCCTCCGGTGCACCTGTCCCAGCCTGACTCAAATTCGCTTCTCCCAGTGTGCATGGATTTACCCACGTGGCCTTTCAATGGTGGATCCATTTTCCACTTAGGCCAAATCATGAGTCCTTTAATTTTTTTTCAATGTGAGAAGAGCTTATTTCAGTTAAATTTAATTTTTTTTCTACCTGTATGATCTCTGTGGGATTGAGACATATTTCTTGTGCCTCCCAGGTCCGATAAGGAATTCTCAAAAGCTGTTCATGTGAGACATAGTAAACAAATTCCTGTTCATCTTCTCCATACATTTTATTCCTTTATAATGTCTGAGCATGAGCTTAGGCCTCTTGAGCTGCCTGCAGGAGTCTCTTAGCATTTCCGGTCCAGCCCTGAGGTGGAGTTCACACTTGTGTCAGTGGAAGGCTGACATTGAGGTGTCACCGTGGCCAGAGGTGTGGCAGGTGCCGGCTCGCCTCACAGCTTTGATTGTTGCAGTCTGGTGTGGGCACAGATCAGAATTTATTTCTTTTTAAAATTGTTTACATTTATTATACTAATTGCACATGTTCATGGGACACCCAGTGGATGTTTCAATGGGAATAGTGCAGTGAGCAGATCAGGGTAATTAGCAAGGGCTGTGAGCAATTGATGAGCATCTCAGAAAAGGAGCCCCTCTGTGGAGAGGTTTTCATACCATGGAAAGAGTGAGCTGAAGCTGCATTCACACTGAAACGGAGGGAAGGGAGAGCATGCTGCTTGTTTTGAAATTTTGAGTTACGGAGATTTCAATTTACTTTTGGAAACTCTGAGAGTAATTTAATTGCTGAACTTAAAGGTCAGTGCTTATCTCCACTCTGTGGAGATTTGAGGGTTTTTTCCTGCTACCTCCAGCACAAGGATGGCATTTGGCTCCCAGGGGGTGAAATGATGCCAGCTTTTCTGAGAGCATCCTGCTGTTTTTGTACTTACTCGGAGGACGCCAACGGGGACTCCTGCAGAGGCCGGCTTCCAGCGGGACCCGGAATTCAAAGTTCTTCTCTTTTTGCTACCCATACAACCATGACTCATCTTTAATACTGTCGGAAGTTAGACAGTTTTATAAAAGGACAAGTTACACAAAACCCTCAGTAAAGTAGACACTTACTGTTAGCTGTAAATTAGCATTTAATCAGGGATACCACCACAGTGAACTACAAGAGGAATTGCAAATTGCAGTGTGATCTCTGGTGAAGCAGTTAAACCTGGATGTTATTTTGCTTTTAGAGGAGAAAATTGGAGAAATCTAGAAGGTTTCAATCACGTCGAGCTTAAGAGTTTGGCAAGAACAAAAGTATAATTTGCAGCTCCTCTGATTGCTTACAGAAACCAAAAGTGGATTTATTTCCAAATTCCTTCTCCCAAAGGATCGCAAAAGTATTCTGGGCATCTAGTTCTGACATATCCATTGCCACATACAATAAATTTGATATTCTGGTTTGGTGACTTGGTGGAAAGTCAGTGAAGAAGGATGTGGGATTTCAGAGTATTCCATGGCCACATACTTCATCGTCCTGGCAGGGGGTTTATTTTGCAAGATCGCAGAATCCTAATGAGGTACAAAGAGAGAGAGCCTAGAAGCCAGGGGGTTTCCATCTTGGCGCGCCCAGGGAGTGTCAGCGGCAAGGATATAAAGGACCTGCAGGCTGGCTGGGGCTTTTTCTGACCCAGCGTTTCAAAACGTTCCCATTCTAAAGCATCTGATTGCAAACCATTAGAAAGTTGCCAGGGGAGGTTTTCTAGCATGGAACTCACAACACGACGATGGGGTTACTGATGTAAAGAAACTTAATTATCAGACTGAAACACATTTTGGTTTTGGTGATGGTTTTAATTCTTCAGAAGAAAAAGGGTGGGATAATTTAGGAAGGAAACCTTTGAAAATGTTGGAAAAGACAAAACAAGAAAAAGTAGATAGTAATTCTACTTCAGGCAGAAAGGAAAATAATTGTTCCTTTATAGAACGCTCATACAACCTCAAATGGCACAGGTAAATGACCTCTCCGTAGATGCGGGTTTTTATTTCTGTCTTTTCTCTGTGTGAGGGGAAGAGCTCACATTTTTCATTTTATGTCCTTGAAGGTATTTGTATATCACGCATCTCACCAGCTTCTCTCAATATGCCGGGAATACAGGTGTATTGAGGTGGTTATCTGGTAGTGCTGAGGGGACAAATGTAGGTAGCACATTCCAACAGAGGAAGGCAGACTTCAACTTCATGGCCAATGCTGTACTCATCTTGTTCCAAATTAATATATGATACAAATATCAAAAGTTACCGTTTTTAGTCATGAGTGCATGCCTCCCAGTCTTTATAGACCAGGCAACTGAGACACACAGTGGAAGGGCGTGTGGACCAGGCCTCCACCGGCGCTGTGTCAGCCTCTCTGGGAAGCTCTGGGCTCTGTTGGAAGGTGGCTCTTGAGCAGCAGGTGCCCTTAGCTCACAGTGACAGGGGTGGGGATAGTGCATTTGTTGGTCACAGGGGCACACTCGCTCTGCCGGGCATAGGCGGCCACTGTCTTGGTGTTACCAGGTAATTTTCATACCTTGTTAATCTTAAGATCCTCCTTTTAAAAATACAGATACCTGCCCCAGGAAATTGTGGTTCAATAATAGGTCAGTGTTGCGGAATGTGTATTTTTGAACCTTTACCTTCTGTCTTGGTGTGTTTAGGCCGCCGTTACTGAGCGCCATAGATCAGGCGAAGGACAGATAACAGAGATTTACATCTTCCCGTTCTGGACACTCCGCGTGAGCGGGCTGGGCCGGCACCTGCGGGTGGGGTGCACTTCCCCGTTTGGAGACAGTGCCTTCCTGTTGTGTCCCCACATGGGGAAAGGAGCTTGGGAGCTCTCTGGGCCCACTTTTATAGAGCAGTAATCCTCTTAATTTTGAGGGTCACACAAACATTGTGTCTGTGGTACCTAGCAAAGGATGATAAAGAACAACCGGTTGTAAATGTATTTGCTAGTTAGTTCAGCTAGAAAAAGTGAGCAGGACATCTCTGGGTTCTGTTGCATTTAACTGCTGTGACCTGAACCCAGCAATCGTGCCAGTGGTGTTACTATTATTTCTGCTACTTCTTTATTTTTTTATCTTCTTCTTTTCAATATTTGCCTTCTTTTTAACTTTTTTTTGTCAAATATAAAAAAACCCCAAAGAGAATAATAAAACAGGCATATGCTCATGACTAAAAACAGTACCTTATAATATTTATATCGTATAATAATTGGGAACAAGATGAGTACAGCATTGGCCATGATGTTGAAGACTGCCTTCCTCTGTTGGAATGTGCTACCTACATTTGCCCCCTCAGCACTATCAGATGACCACCTCAAATGAAAAAATCGTCCCGTGCATGGTACTGGCACAAAAATAGAGGTATTTATCTGTAAAATAGAATCGAGAACCAAGAGATGAACCCAGCCACATATCACCATCTGATCTTCGATAAACCTAATGAAAGCATGCACTGGGGGAAAGAATCCCTATTTAACAAATGGTGCTGGGAGAACTGGTTAGCACTTGTAGGAGTCGGAAATTAGACCTGTGTCTTTCACCAGTAACAAAAATTGATTCTCACTGGACAAAAAAAATCTAAATTTAAGCCATAAAACAATAAACATTTTAGAAGAGAGTGTAGGGAAAATGCTTGACCGAATTGGCCTGGAAAAAGATTTTATGAAGAAGACCACTTGGTGACTGCAAGAACACCAAAAAATACATAAATAAGACATGATCAAGCTAAAAAGCTTCTACACAGCTAAGGGTGCCACAACCAAAACAAATAGACAGCTTTTGGAATGGGAGAAGATATTTTCATGTTATACATCTGACAAAGAACTGATAACTAGAATCAATAGAGAACTCAGATTTTTCAACAAGAACAAAACAAACAATCCCATTTATTTGTGGGCAAGAGACTTGAGTAGAAGTAGACTTGCTGGTGGAATTGCAAACTAATCAACCTTTATGGAAAGAAGTACAGAGAATCCTCAAAAAACTAAATGTCGGCCTCCATTTGATCCTGCAATTCCTTTGCTAGGTGTGTACCTAGAAGAACTAGAATCCTTTTACCACTAGGACATTTGCACTAGAAGGTTCATTGCAGCTACATTCACAATTGCCAAGCCATGGCAGCAACCAAGTCCTCATCAAGCTGTGACTGGATGAACAAGCTGAGGCATGTGTCTACCATGACATACTCTTCAGTCAGAAGAAAAGATGGAGACTACATTTTTTGTGTTTACCTGGATGGAACTGAAACACTTTCTTCTTAATAAAGTGTCCCAAGAATGGAAAAAAAAATCCAGTGTACTCAATACTAACATGAAATCAACATATAAACACCCACATGCCAACATGACAGATATAACACAAATACAGTCTAGCAAGGGGGAGGGGCAAACAGGGAGGAGGTGGGCGATTGGAGGTGTCTCACCTAATGTGCACAAAGTGAAGATGTTCAGCACATCCCTTGGGTAAAAAGCTCAATTACAACTTGAACTTCACATTAGAATTGAAAATAATGTAATCTAAACATTTGTACCTTCATAGTAATTTAAAATAAAAAAATGAAATCCCAAGAAATACAAATACCCGAGTCACACACAAAAATTGTCATATCATTTGCTTAAATACCAGTTTTACTTACTGCTCAAGCATGATTTGACCTGTTATCTCTAAAGAAATGGAAGAAACGACAAAAGCCCTCACCTCACTCATCTATCCCTCTGGGCACTAGCTCACCCACAAACACACCGGCCCCCATTCCTGCTGCTCAGAGGAGAGAAAGGCAAATAGAAACCCTGGAAAGGGCCCCGCTTCCTACCTGGAGGAACAGAGTTCTCAAATGATGTGGGACTAAAACAGTTCTGCATTTTTAGTTCTTAGAAAATTCATTTTGTGGACTTACTGTTAAATATAAATGTGCAAACACGTACACTCTCCAATTAGGACTTACACAACTGAGGCTGAAGTTCCAAGTCTCTCAAAATATGCCTTTGAGCAAATCAGCACAAATTTGTGTAACCTCCCACGGTCAGTCTGAATTCACAGAAAGTGCATTTTATGATACCCTGTGGTCACCGAAAATTGCCTACCATTAACGTTCCTTACCAATAAATCACTAGACTTGCTGAAGGTAATTTTAGAGAGTGTGGGTAGGCCAGGATAATAAAGGTTGAGTGGAGAGCTAGCATTTTCCAGAGGCCCCTTAATGCAGATTTCTTCCAAGGATTAAAGAGAATCCCATTTTTTTTTTTTATCTCAGGCATTTCAGTACCTACCCTCCAAGAAAGTGGTGACTGCTGCGTTCAGAGAGAAACGAAGGGTCTTCCAGTTTCACTTCTGTCATGCTTTTACTTTTTGATGTCCACCTCTAAACAGCACCCATGCAAATGTGGCAAAGGGGCATTGTCGTCCCTTCCACGTCGTGAGGAACGAGGAGCTTAGCAAGGACAGATAGCCCGGCCCAGAGATCAATGGGTCAACGAGAAAGCAGAAACTTCCCCAAGCCGGTGTTTTCCCTTTTAGATCATTACGCTTCACACAGTAGGTGATTCCATATCTGAGAAAACAGATAAAAATGCAGTAGATGAAAATAGAGTTAAGGCAGGTCCTTCTGGATTCAAGACATTGGCTGCCAGGAAGGGGGGTAGAGCGACCCTTCCAGAGTAAACACGCTCTACCCAGGATCTGCTCTCCTGCCTTTGAACTCCCATATGGGCTGTAATGGAGCCAAGTTCATGCTGATCTTTGGCATGTCGTGCAAATGGTTAACCTTAGCAGCCCACTCCTGGGAAGCAGCAATGCTGAAAGCCCGGTCATCTGGAGATGCCTCGTGGAGGCTGACGGTCCACTCTGGGGTCTGGTGAAGCCTGTGCTAATCAGGCCCGGCTACAGCCATCCCAGTGATGCTGAGCAGACCCACCTTGTCAGGCTTTAGTCGTCCTCCACTGTGCACCTGGGCAGACTCAGGCTGAATCCCAATAACAGCCCTGGCCTCGCTGGGCCCTCATCTGGCATCTTCGTGGACACTGTGCACCCCTGGGCTCAGCTGTACCCATCAGCTGCCTTCTTCATGGACAGGAGCAGAAGAGTGTTTTAGTACCTCTCCATCCAATCTCCATTCCAGCCTCCTCTGTGAGAAGTGGCACCCCAAGAAAATTAGTGAAGTGATGCCCAGGCCCAGACACTCACATGGGTCCTGAGGTCAAGGTAGATGGGCAGAGGGCTGCCGATGGTGGGCTCAGGTTGGCCATGCCCTCTGAGCCCTGATGCTCCTGTGTCCATACAGACATGCACACTCATTCACACCCACACTGACACTCCTACACGCACTCACACGCACACACCACCACACTCATATGCAACTCACATTCACACTCATGCATGCACTCACGAATACACACGGGGGCACACTCACCACACACATCACCCCACTCATACACACTCACACATTTACACCCACGTCTTCACTCACACATCTACGCATGGGCACCTTCCCCGCACACATCACCCCACTCACCTGTGCACTCACACACTTACACTCAGGTGTGCACTCACTGTCACCTAACACACGAGCACTCACACACAGCACGTGCAGCCTTGCCCCCAGGGAATGGCACCTGCGGGGCCGCCTCCTGCCCTGCGGCCTTCGTAAGCGTCATTCTGCGTCCCTCAATACGCACTGGGGCTGCGGATGACGGCTGCATGGACGACCAGGTGGCAACATTTTAGGCCCTCTCTTTCCCACCTTGGTACCCTGAACAGCTGTAAATCAATGTCTAGACAAATTTTACAAGATTTGCAGAGAAATCTGTTAGGGAGAAACAAGCTCTATCATTAGCATTATTTATTGGGGTGCATCATTCTGCAGAGAAAAAGATGTCTGAAAAGAAGCACGCATAGAGGAAAATGTCTGATTATTTCTTAAAGTCTACACAATTAATATTTTAATATGTATCAAATAATTAACATAATATGTAGCATATTATATCATTATATGGATATAGCATATTATAATTATATAATATATTGTATAGATAATATATTAAAATATACAGTATAATTATATAGAGAGCATGCCAAAAATGTATACACATTTTAAGAAAGGAAAATAACTCTGTTATTACAATTTTAGTATGATGTTTTCCTTCCTTAAAATGTGTGTGCATTGTTTGGCCCCCTCTGCATATATCACATAGCACACACAAATGGGCTAATTAGATATACATAGTACAATGCATGTTATCTACATATATCATTGATATACTATCTATATGTTACATACATTATATATAATCTATAATGTAAACTCAAAATCGATGGGATGAAGCTCTTTTCCCTTCCTGCTCTCAGTATCCATTCCCAGAGCAGGGATGGTGTTCCTGGAATGGATTCTGTTGAGTAAGAAATGGTGTCGGGGATGCACACACAAGTATCTTGTTATTTAAAATTCCCACAATCAGAGAATGCTATTGCCGGATGTCTAGTTCAGCACTTTTGGGTTTTAAGGGGGGGAAATAAAATTCTAGGAGACACTATTCAGTCAAAAACTGCTCAGGAGGCCAGAAGCTGGCAGAGCCCTGAGCTGCTCTGTGCCTGGGGCTCCCACCACCCTCTCCAGGCACCCGAGCTTCGGGATTACTGACACAGCTCCACTTGGATGCTGGGTCTGGTGCAAAAGCCAACTCAGGGATCCCAGCGTCACCTGTCTGGGCCTGGGAAGTGGCAAGTCAGGGACACATCAGGGACATCTGTGCTCAGAGACGTTTAGGGTCATGTTAGCTGTTGGTCTCCTCCACAGCCCCTGGGCTCTGTGAAGATCCTTTCGGAGACAAATCTGATGCAGATCATTCTACAATTTTGAATATTAAATTCTGTCATGTTTCAGGAAAACATGAGAGTCATAATATGAGCAGCAGTTACTAACAGAGACATCGTGTGATAGCAAAGCAATCCATGCTTGTCACCAAAGATAAGACACCCAGACAGAAACGTTTCTAACAAACCTCTTGGTCTCTGGTAGACTCCAGTGTGGTACGGGGAAGGGAGGTGTGTATGGGGTGCAGAGTCATCAGAGATGAGGCTCCTGCAGTGCCCCGGGGACCAAGGAAACTGCCCCCTTCAGCGCCACCTGACCTCAGAGCCAGGCTCGGTTCTCTTCACGGCCCCTGGGCGTCCACCAGTTTGCTTTTCTTTTGGATGAGCTCACACCACCCAACATGTTTATCAAGTTTGTTTGAATGTGCTGTCATCAGTGTCACCAAAATTTCTGGGTGTGGACTTGTTGCCAAATACAAAAGCCTCTTCTGTTTGGCGGTCCTCGCCTTCTGGGGGGTGCGAAGGAGGCTACACCCCTGCCCCGGCAATCCTCTACTGTTTCTGAGAAACAAACAAACAAAAAAAAAAAAACAAGAAGAGGACAAAAGAGGAATGAGCCAAGGAGGTGAGAACTCCCTGGAGACATTCTTGACCTTCAGACACATGAGCCCTGGAGACGGTCAGGAACACGATGTCACCAACCAGCCCACAGATTTCAATGGGGCACAGACAAGGGTAACTCACGTTTCCACAGACACGCGGCTGTAGCCTAAGGCAGCCTGTGTAATCAGGCAGACCCCTTCCAGAGAGCAGGGCTTTGTTAGTCCCTGTCGCTGAGACCGTCGTCTTCCCAGGATGACGCTCTCCTAAATCACTGTCTGCTGTCACATCAATTTCCTTTGCAGGAGCAGCCTCCCATCTCCAAGAGTTTGCCCTGACTCATGTCACCGTGTAGCCGCCCACGCCTGTGCCCTCCCTGCGCTGCCCTGCACCCCTCTGCCGGGTGAGTGTCCTGTGCTCCTCGCTGTGTCGCTTTCCAGTGCTCTCCCCAGGTGACGCATCTCCTTCCTCTCACACCGAAAGCTCCATTGTGCCAAGAAATACATGGCGTGTTTTCTGATGATCTCCCACCACATTCGCCGGCCCGCCAGGCTCGCGCGTTGGTACAGTTCTCACTGCCCCTGTCCTGTGGGCTCCGTGGCCAGAGAGGGGAGGATGTCGCTCTCTGAACACTACAGAGAGCTTGGGAGACAGTCTCAATAGCTTTTTGCTGAATGAAAGATTGAGTGAAAGGACGGATGAGCTGGGTAAGTGACAACCCAGTTATCAGCAGGGGGCACGGACGTGTGGCATGAAACTCTGCTGTGATTTCGCACTTTCCATCTTAACTGTCACTGGAAAACTCACAATGGCTTCCTGGGGCTGGTCCAGAAGACCAGAGAAACCCTGCAATGTCGGAAACTCATACCTCCAGCTATTTCCGACTTCACCCTTTGATAAACTAATGCAGACCCTTGTGGGCAAGTAGGAAAGGACTCAAGCAGTACATCAATTGATGATAATCTGGAACCTGGATGTATGTCGGGCCAGTGTTTCACATTCTCGGAAAGCTTTCCACCGTCCTGTGTCTGCATTCACTTTGGGCGCCTTCCGCAGAGCCACTCTGGGGTGCTTTTCCCACTCACCATTGTGTTCTTCTATACCTCTTGCAGCTGGGTTAAGATTTTAGATTAATGCTGACACATCAACACATCTTTTTAACTTTGGGGGGTGCTCTCAAAGAAACCTGAAATGTACAAGGATGCCCTAAAGGCTGTGGTCTCCTTTAAAAGAGACTCCCCAAATCTTTCAACTACAGCATTTGGTGCAGACCAACTTGGGCAGCCTCAAAGAACGAGGGCTCCACCAGCCTGGGTGGAAAGCACTGAGTTCAATCTCTCATCACTGCGTCTCTAACTACTGAAATAAATACTGCTCTCCATGCCGTCAAAGTAGTTTGCTCACAGGCGAATGCGCGTCCTGCAGGGCCACTTCCCTGGTTCAGTTGTGAGGTGGCCCCTAGTTGTTAAGCTGGAAAAACTGCAACTCCACGGACCTCCCAGGGAGAAGGACTTGGCGAACTTTTCCCTCCCAAGAGTGGGGAAAGCCAGGATCTTTCTTCCCTCTTCACATTTTCTGAGGCTTTGGTTTTATGCCCACCACTAACCAACCTTGTTTTAAACACCTTGTCCAATTTTTATAACAGTGCTAGAAACATCCATCATGATATTATGTTGGCAGTCCTACTGAACACGTTTTCTGCATATTTAGGGAAATGGTCTGGGCCAAGTAATTTCACTTATATAAAAGGATAGTCATTAAAATATGATGTTGTCTCTGCTATAAATTGTGCTGACAAGTTCGATCTAACTGTTCCTTTCTTGGTGACATTCTTCCCTTTAATGAAGATATACTGTGCTTTTCTTGTGTTGCTTGCTTCTCGAGTTTTCTTTTTAGAAAACTATATATCCATGTGCTAGCATAGAGTAATTGCAGTAAGAGAAAATGTGAGCAAGAAAAATGGAATAAGGAAAAAGAAATAGGAGTAATTGATGGCTTCTTTGGGGTGAACATGAAGAAATTTAAACAACAAATAATTTAACATTAAAAAAAAAATCCCAAAGAAACAGTAAGCAGGTAAAATGTGGACCCAGGTAGCAGAGAAGGCAGAGCTGAGCCAGAAACACCAAGAACCTTTATTCACATGCGAGGCTCTTCTCTGAGACAGCCCTGTGGTCCAAGGCCGCTGTTCTCGGAGTGAATCTTTGCACTGCGACTCTGGCAACATGCTGGTCATGCATTCTCTAACGCTGACCTTTTGTGGATGTGCCTGGCTTTGCCTTGTTCTTGTGACCCTGGATTGTAACTCCTTCCCATTTCTTTCCTTTATGCCTTTCTCTGTTCTCAATCTGTGGGTCTGGACCCTTTGTAACAATGAAGATACATGGCGGCATTAGGATGTTTGAGAACCACTGTCCTAAACAAATATACGCAGAAGGAAGTATCCAGGCAAATATTCCACAACGGAGCGTCACTGTTTTTCTACGATCTTACTACTTTTTGCTCCCTTGATTTTGGTGCTGCCTTTTCTTTCTTGCGTGTTGTTTGGTGTTCAAGACAAGGGTCCAGGCGTTCACAAGGGCTCACTCCTTGTCCTTTACTGGGCACGTGCTGACTAACGTGAAACCTCCAGAGTGTAAACATATTTGCACTGTTCTCACTTTTTCTCATTACCTGATGAAGTGAGCCACTGACGGACAGTGATGGTGTCCAGCTTAACGGGGGAAGCGATTTTTTTTATGCACTAGTCCTGCTTTCCAGAAGTGCATGTGAGCTAATTAGAGCAGAGGCCGCGTCCCTCCTTTCCTGTCTCTGCCCAGCACTGGTGTCGCGCTGGCGCCCCTGCCTGCACACCCCACTGCAGTGCCCCGGAAATGTGTGCCTCCCAAATTCTGCTTTCATCCCCCACTCATCTGCTCCTGAGCTTTCAATAGTACCTGGACCCCTCCAGCATGGAGCGTGCTTCAGGGTCCCGTTTCCTGAACCTCAACGCAACGACGCGCACATTCAGTGGACAGGGAGACAGGGAGGGGGTGGGGGAGAGGCCAGTCGGGAGGAGGAGGCAGCTGGCTGGGCCTGGAGTTCGCACTTGAGTTCTGAGCGTCCTGGGAACTGCGAACTCTCTGCAGACGAGCTGCTCCTGCTCCCCAGAGCTCCGCGTGGAGAGGGCCAGGAAGAGGACAGCTCAGAGAACAGTGACCCAGCCAAAGTAGTGCGTGGAAACCGATTCTGAGCTCTAGTTTAGAAATTTCCTAGTATGTCTGAGGCTCTGCTCGTCACTTCGCACTTAGGAGATTCTACTCCACGCCTTCAGTACTTGTGTGTGTGCGTTCCAGCAAGCACGACAGTGAAATGAATTAGGAAATTCGTTAATGTCTGGGTCTTCGGATGTTAGAGCCAAGCAATTTTTTCCTTCAATTTTATAGTTGGCGTTAATAAGATAAAAAATGTTAATCAGAATAATGCTTTTATAAAGAAGTAGATACTTTAAATCCAAAATCAAAGGAATTCAAGAAGTTATTTTATTTAGTGTTTGAAATAAATATGTGTATTATTCTTGAACTTTAAAATAATAGAATCAATATTGTGATGATGTAAATGAACCTAATGAAACTGAAATAGAATGAACATGAATGAAAAAGTGGTAAGATGCTAAATTACGAGGCAAGGCACGCATACAGCCTCTACAGCAGCGGTTCCCAACACTTCGTAACAATGAAAATACATTGCGGCATTAGGAAGGTTGAGAACCTCTGCTCTGGAGGCTAAATATGGTCCCTTCCATTGTCTGGAATCTAAAAGTTAAATGTTGGATGTGGTTATTAAAAGGAGTTCGCATCGGCCGGCCTCTGCTGTGTAACAGTGACACCTCCACGGCTCGCCCTCCTCCCGTGTGGGTCCTCTGGCACTCAGGAGACCGTGATTTGTGTGTTATGAAGTGACGATATTAAAAAGGCAGCTGTAATACATGAAAGATGTTAAAATCTCTGGGAAAATTTAATTAATTTATTTTATTTCTTGGGAAATCAATTGATTCAGATGGAGAATAACAGATCAATAACAAAGGAAGGCAGTGGAGCCTGTGGCTCAAAGGAGGAGGGCGCTGGCCCCATATGCCAGAGGTAGTGGGTTCAAACCCAGCCCCGGCCTTTAAAAAAAAAAATAAACTAAGGAAGGCATTAAATGAATGAGAAAATTTACCTCCCCCCAAAATGTGTGGTGGAACCATGTTTCAAGAACGATAGAAGGATTCTACTTGAAGCACTAGAATTCCAGCATTTTGGAAGACTGAGGCAGGAAGATTGCTTGAGGCCATGAGTTCAAGGCTAGGCTAGGCCAGGCCTTTTTTGTATCGCTTCCCCATCTCTACAAAAAAAAAAAAGAAAGAAAGAAAGAAAAGAAAAGAAAAAATTAGCTAGGCATGATGGTGCACACTTGTAGTTCCAGCCCCTTGAGAGGCTGAGCCAGGAAGATCACTCGAGCTCCAGAGTCTGAGGCTGCAGTGAGCTCAAAGATGCCCCTGCACTCCAGCCTGGATGACAGAACAAAACCCTGGAAGGGAAAAGAAAGAAAAAAAGGGAAGAGAAAGGGAGGGGAGGGGAAGGGAAGGGATGGGAGGGAGGGAAGGGTCAGGAAAGGAAAGGAGAGGAAAGACTACCATCACTAATATTACATCTCCGCACCCTGGAAGTTCTAACCAACGTAATACCAGGAGGAAAAAAAAAGATTTAAACTCGAAAAGAAGCATAGCACTGTGAGCTAAAAATAAAATCCTAAGCTCCCCACTGACTGGACTGATCCCTCTCAGCCAAGGGGACCCTAAAGAAACCTTAAAATGGACTTCCCGGCCGTGCCAGAGGACAGGTTGGACCTGTGTCATGTTACGCCTTCCCTGCTAGCAGCCGGCAGGCTGTATTTCCCATGGGCCTGACCTGCGTTATTTCCTGATAAGAGACGGCCAATCAGAGACGGCTTTAACACCCCACAGAGTCTGCTCAGAGAGGACGTCTGTGTCCCGGTTCACCTGTTGACACCGATGGTGGCCATTTCCAAGCATGGAGCCTAAAAGGACAGAAAGCCCCTGCTGTGGGCACATAGTTCTCTTTTCTTAAATATCCGTGCTCCTCCTGTAACTTTTCAAGTATGTGTATTTAGCTACTGGCTTGATCTAAATCCCTATTCCTGTTGTCCCTCCCTGAAACACGCGCTCCTGGCTTGTGGCTGGGAGCCTTTCCTTCCAGCCCGCCAGCATGGCCAGCCTGGGCTGTAACACTTCATGAGAAACAGAGTTCTCCTTTTGCAAATTATAAGCCTTGTTATTTTTATTCAGTTAACAGCATTATGTGAAGATAATGGATGACTATAGACAATGGATTGGCTGTGGAAACTCCCTTTTAAGTGAAGCTTGCTTGTAGTGAGACAGATGACACAGAACAAGCCCATCGGAGTGGCAGCCGTTTTAAATTGTGCAGCTAGACCCGTACATTCAGAACGCTGCAGCCCTCCCACCCTCAAGGTCACCACTCCGTACGATCTTTGTGATTTTTCTGTAAGTCTAAAATCTTTCAAAAGTAAAAATTAGTGGAATCAATTAATAGATAATTGTTAAGCCAAACACAAATGTTACTAGAAGGCCAGTCCTGGTGTGCTGGGTCGTTCCACTTGGAGGAGGAGCTGAGTCATCCGAGGTCACAGAGAACTTGGCCTTTGCTCAGCTAAGTCAGAAGAGAGAAGTTAAATCATTGTCCCTCTTTCTGTTCAGTTATCCCAACACCTAAAGCAAATGCTCACGTGTGAGATTGCAAGGCAGAAATTAAAGGAAATACAGATAAGGAGAGTCAGGAACAGGGCGACATGAAGGAATCTTTAGTGTCAGATTCAGGAGAACCTAACACCAATTTCATTACCCTGAGGGCAGTAGAAGCCAAGAACCTCCTTGGCAACATGATCCCTGTTGAACTTGACCAAAGTTAACATTTACCCGAGGAAGAGCGAACAGCACATGGGATTCCTTTTCACGGATTCTGTTGGTTCCTTTTCTTGATGGTTGATCCTAGGAATCAAGGTTGCTCTCGAAGCAAAGAACTACTTTTAGACATTTTTCCATTGAACACATCACTCCAGGAACAGTTCTTATATGATCAATATTGTTTGAATTTTTTCATTTTGTTTTACAGATTTGGAAGTAAAGGGGGGTTCTGAGCAGCTCCATGAAGTCATTAGCACTTTCATTTCAGTTAAATTCCATAGGGCACCGGGTGTGTATAAAGTGAATCACACAGTATTCTGAGAACTCTGAGGTCGGCTGCGTTTCTATCGCTTCCAGTGAGATCAACCATCTTTGTGCCATTAGGTTCCCTGAAATTAAACTATTTTCCAGCAACAAGTAAGGGCAGGGAAGTGTACATGGGAGAGCAGTGTGAACTCTGGGGACGGTCTCGGTCACCTGAAAGCTTCTCCAAAACACGAGAATTTGGGACGGCAGGCTTCTCCTCCCTCATCTTCTGCAAACATCTCATGTGTTGTGGACCCTTTTCTGTGCCAGGCACAAATGTAAGTGCTCTGAAGAAAAGCAAACAGTAACTGGCTGGGTGAGTAGGCGAGGGCTAGTTTATTTAAGAAACCAGGAAGGGACTCTCAAGGTATACAAAATAGGCAGTGAGCCCTGAATTCTGAGAAAGAGGCAGCTGTTTAAAGATCCAGCACCTTCAACTGAGCAAAAGGACACAGTAAGCGCGAGGTCCTGACAATGGAAGATCCCAGGAAGGGCAGGGCGTTGGGTTTGGCTGCAGAGCAATGCCTTCTGAAGGCCAAGGTTAACAGTGAGAGGGCTTCATCAAAATTTCTCAGGAATTCTGTTTGGCTTGCAAAATGAAGAAACTTCTAAGAAACCACAAGCTTCCAGATTAAACGGCAGCCATCGACCTGTTGATTCAAGCAGAGCTGGTCAGAGGTGCACTTGCTAATCAGACTTAGTGATATGGATTGGCCATCCCGCCAATACTCTTGTTAAAGCAGCCCTCTGCGATCTATGTTCTCTAAACACTGCTTTCCTTCATCCCAGATGTTAGGATGGCTTCGTCATTTGAATTTCATGTGATCTATTTATTAACACACTCAACAGTATTGCAGGGTTTTGCCCTGTTTCCCTTAAAAACAGACAAACAGCCGAAAAAGCACTAGGTGCAGTGGAGTGAGTCGGCCAGAGCGTGCATGGTACAGATGAGCGACAGGCTCTCGTGGGAATGTGAGGGTGACAGGAATGGCTCCTTGGTGACTATGTGGGTGTAGGTGGTGCTTTGGCTTGAGTGGAATGGAATAGCGCACTAGCCTGTTCTTCAACTGCTCGGCTCTGATAAGAAATTGGCAGCATCCCCCGTCCACCCTAACCCACCTGTGCCCCCTGCAACGGCTGGGTCAGGTTGGAAGATTTGGCAATTTGCTGTGTTATTATCAGCATGACCGAGGGCATCGAAGTTCAGAGAAGGCAGCCTTTAGAATACCGCTCCACGGCCCTTATGGAACATTCAATGGTTGGTTAAAATTACTTAACGTTTCTTTGGAGCTCAGAATTGCACTTGAGAGGAGCCGCCTGGGGTAGCAGCTCATTCACCTTCCTCCAGCCTGTCCCCTGGCCCTGCTGCTTAGGAGATGTGTCTGGGCAGGAGATGGTGTTGCCAGGGGCAGCAGGGACCTGGGTTTTCAAATCCCAGAGAAAAAATGAATGTCAATCAGTTGCGCTGGGGGCGACTGCTTCAGCGTCCCCAGAGCATCTCACAGCTCCCACCAACTCTCAGGAGGCTCCAAACATAACCGGAGACATCTATGTGCTTCAAGTGACCTCCCGATTTCTGCTTCTATTGCTGTGATTGCACTTTCACAATTCTCTGTCCATGGAGACCAGATGCAGTTTACTGCCAAATATGCTGTTTGTTCATATTCATTGGTTCAACAAAGAATCGTTGAATGCTGAGCACGGTGTCGAGGGGTAGGGAAGAGCCTCAGTGTCACGCAGAGAGGAGTGGGGAGGGCAGCAGAGATGCCCCCTTCCCCCAAAATGCAGCCTGGCAGGTAACTCTGTGGAGCAAAGTGTCCTGGAGGTGGAGAAGGGGCCATAGGGCTGGTAAGTTCGGACCCCTAAGTTCCCAAAGAAAAATGGTATCTCTTCCCATTTGGTTCTCAAGATTACAACCAGGCCCAGGGACCTTGAATTAGGGGAAGAGGATGGACAATTCAGTGAAATGCTCTCACCCTTCTCTTCTTAACTGCAGGCCTTCTGTTGCAGCCCGTATGAGTCTGCATGAAAACATCTTTGTTGCCCTTTCTGCCTGTTGCACACTCAAGGCTTGTTCCTCCAGATATTGCCAAATGCAGAAGGAGCTATCCCGGACACCTGTACCTTCTCATGTCTGGAGGTTGAGGCTCACTCAGCTCAACACCTGCATCTTGTTCCAAATATTCATTTTTATCCCCAAATCACCAGCTTTCCATCCTGCTCTAGGGATATGTGTTTGAGATCCATGACTAAGTTTATGTAGATAAAATAAATCAGAACAGATTTGGGGAACTCTCCCAGTATTGCACATGGAGATTCTTGATACAGATCTGTAATTTGCTGTCACTCTGAAGACTTTTCTAATAAGACAAGTTTGGTAATAGGCCCATTGGTGACAGGCAAAGGGCCTATGGGAATTTAGTCACGGTTTTCTTTTCATTAATAAGACAAAACTCCTTCTGTAATCTGATTCCGTTTTCTTATCCGGGTGATACTGTCTCTTCATGGAATGTGTGAATTCTTTCCTCACGTGCTGTATCACAGGGGAGCAAAACACCCTTCCCTGAATCTTTGGATGTCCTGTTTTTTGGAGTGGGCTGTTGCCACTATCTCACAGTTTATCACAGCACCTGTAAACTAACAGCCACGTTTGCTCACATGCTCAGCGGGGCCTGTGTGTTATCATTAGAGGCATATAATGACAGGGGAAACATAGCCTGAAATCACAGAAGCATTATGTCGCCCATGTGAATGCTGGATACGGCTGGTCACTACGTCCCCGACGACGTCTCATAATTGACATTAGGAATGGGAATACAGCCAGACATTTCAAATTCCATTAGTTCTAAAGTTTGAGCTTCTCTTCTTTAGGAAGGCCTGACTTCAGAGCACTTTAAGAGCACACTCAGGCCTCCCTAAGTCATAGCCAACACTCATGTAATTGACTTCCAGCTCTTTTTTCCACCCTTATTGTTTTCAGCTATATTTTATACACTTGCTTGAACTTTTAGAATTCTGAGTTCTCTTTCCCGTGAAAGCTCACAGGTTCTGAGACAACGGCCATATGTCTCTCTGTATACGTCTCTGATGTGTCCGTTTAGTTAATATTACTTTGGCAGCACTTGACAGTGTTTTCATTGGCATGCATTATTAGGCAGGTTTCAGTGGTTTGCACAGAATGTCCCTTGGCTAATGTTACCAGGTTTGCCTTCATTTCCATTTCAAAGCCTGTTATCCACATGGACAAAAGATGTTTTGGAGGCTACCCAAACAGGCAGGTGGAGCCTAGATAATGATCACTGAGGCCACCTGGACTGTGACAGCTGTCCTGGAGATGTAAACTCTCCTATAAAAGAACAGTTCAGGCAAGGAGATAGTCACATCACAAATGTTAATGCAGTTCAAATGGATACTAAATGTTGGACTGTCATTCTACCAAATAAAAGCAAAGAAAAGTAAATCATCAACTTTTTCATTCATTTATTCATTCATCCACACATTCATGAATGTCCCAGTATTGTTCCAGGTTCTGGGGACACGGCAGTGAATGATACAGACATGGCCCTCACTGACAAGGTTCCAGAAGGGGAGGAACCTGGG
The DNA here is from genome assembly GCA_963573935.1 of Arctocebus calabarensis. NCBI lineage: Eukaryota > Metazoa > Chordata > Mammalia > Primates > Lorisidae > Arctocebus > Arctocebus calabarensis. The sequence goes on from CAUYON010076156.1 coordinate 21,573, forward strand.
GAAAAGATGGAATATGGAATCCAAAACGAAAAAGAGAAATGGGCAGCTGGACGGGAGGGCTCCTTCTGCTTTTGAGGTTGGGACAGTCCTCCTTGAAGGCTGATATTGCAGCTGAGACCTGAACAAAGGGAAGAGACCAGCCATTGAAATCCAGATTCAGCAAGAGAGAATTCTGAAGAGAGAAGGTGGCCTAGAGATAGAGCCTGGTTTGTTAGTGGAGAATTATACTAACCTGTTACTTTGAAATGTATCCATGAAAACACAGAGAGCTGAGCTTATGGACAGATAAAAGGTCCATAGGTGAAAACACAGAGAGCTGAGCTTATGGACAGATAAAAGGTCTAGATGGCTAGAAGTATGATGAAACAAATGTAGCAAGATGTTAAATATAGAGTCTGGGTGCCACTCTACACTTAACTTTAACTTTTCTGTATGTTCAAAATTTTATATAATAAAACATTATAAAAAGATTAATATGTGTCATCATCTTAGACTTATGTTAAATTGTATGGTGTTAAGAGAGTTTGATTTAGTTTGTAAAAAGTAAAATAATACATCTCAGGATGGGCAAAAGACTTGAAGAGAGACTTCTCTAAAGAAGACAGGCGCACAGCCTACAGACACATGAAAAAATGCTCACCATCCTTAATCATTAGAGAAATGCAAATCAAAACTACTTTGAGATATCACCTAACTCCAGTAAGATTAGCCCACATAACAAAAATCCCCAAACCAGAGATGTTGGCATGGATATGGAGAAAAGGGAACACTTCTACACTGCTGGTGGGAATGCACACTAATACGTTCCTTTCGGAAGGATGTTTGGAGAGTATTTAGAGATCTAAAAATTGACCTGCCATTTGATCCTATAATTCCTCTACTAGGTATATACCCAGAAGACCAAAAATCACATTATAACAAAGACATCTGTACCAGAATGTTCATTGCAGCCCAATTCATAATAGCTAAGTCATGGAAGAAACCTAAGTGCCCATCGAATCATGAATGGATTAATAAATTGTGGTACATGTATACCGTGGAATATTATGCAGCCTTAAAGAAAGATGGAGACTTTACCTCTTTCATGTTTACATGGATGGATCTGGAGCATATTCTTCTTAGCAAAGTATCTCAAAAATGGAAGAAAAAGTATCCAATGTACTCAGCCCTACTATGAAGCTAATTTATAGCTGTCGTATGAATGGTATAACCCAACTATAACTCAAGAATATGGGGAAAGGGGCAAGGGTAGGGAGGGGAGAGGGGAGGTTGGGGCCAAGAGAGGGTAATTGGTGGGGCCACACCTACAGTGCATCTTAGAAGGGTACAGGCAAACCTTGCTAAATGCAGAATACAAATGTCTTCACATAATAATGGAGAAATTGCCAGGAAGGCTATGTTAATCAGTTTGATGAAAATAGCTAAGATTGTATATGAAACCAGCACATTGTACCCCTTGATTGCACTGTACACAGCTATGATTTAATGATAAAGATAATAAAATAAAATAAAGAAATAGTGACTATATAATAAACGTAGATAGAGAGATAGAAATTTACTTAAGTGAATTATGAAGAAAGATATAACTTGGTATGGACCATAAATCTTTCTCACTAAAGGTTGTTGGAAGCACATGTAGATATACAATCAATCTCTGAAAAAATGTTGTGAATGATGTGAGCTACAGAGTATAGTTAACATTTTCATATGCAGCTATGAAAATATATAGGCTTGGCTCGGTGCCTGTGGCTTGGTGGGCTAAGGCACCAGCCACGTACACTTGAGCTGGCGGGTTCAAATCCATCCCAGGCCTGCCAGGCAACAATGGCGGCTGCAACCAAGAAGTGGCCGGGCATTGTGGCGGGCGCCTGTAGTCCCAGCTACTTGGGGGGTGGAGGCAGGAGACTCGCTTGAGCCCAGGAGTTGGAGGTTGCTGTGAGCTATGATGCCACAGCACTCTATCCAGGGTGACAGCTTGAGACTCTGTCTCAGAAAAAAAAAAAAGAAAAAAGAAAATATATAGGCTTAAACTCAAATTCTGACTGCAATTAGCCCCCCATTGAACTAATTTCAAAAATCTCTATATAATCCTCTTCCTTAACTAGCTAGTTGACCTTCTGAGTTGTTTCCCCAAAATGGTGAGTGTTCTGGAACACAGAGGAGTTGATTTTCTGAGGCAACTAGAGTTTAAACATACTACTGGTAGGAGTGAAAATTGCTAAGACCACTTTGGAAATGGTTTGGCAGTGTCAGCTAACACCAGAGTCATGCCTTGTGACCCACAAGTTCACTGTTGGGTATATATTCTATAGGGAGGTATACACACAAGGACACCTACCTGAATGTTGTAGCTTCATTAGCCTTAATTGCAAAAAAAAAAATTAAAATACCGAAATAGCTAGTAACAATACAATGAATAAATTATACATTTCTAAAATAAACTGTACATCATATTACAATAAAAAAGAACAGATTTCACCAACAATATAGATAAAGCTCACAGAGCTAATGAGTGACAGAAACCAAAGAATATATGCTGAATAATCTTGTGTATAGCAAGTTAAAAGACAAAGTAATAAACTAGGGACAGAATTGTGATTATCTTTAGGAGGGCAAATGAATTGGGGGGGGCCATGAGTAAAGCTTCTGTAGTCACATCTGTAGCTTGATATAGAATTGGTTTCTATCTGAGAATATTTGCTTTGCAAAAAAAGTTCCTTGAGTTACATGTTTATGCATTTAGTGCACTTTACTGTATGTTATATTTCAATGAAAAAAATCTTATACCTTTCATAAACAAATAGCAGTTTAGAGAAGAAGAAGTGAAAATTTCCCTTGCACATATAAGAAGTTATTCAATTTTACTCATAATAGCAGGGATGCAAATTTAAACCATACATTGTAATACTGTTTCTTACCTATCAGACAGGCAAATATCTAAAGGTTGGATTTTTTTCTCTTGGATAGGCTGTGGGGAAATAGGCTATCTCATGTGTTGCCAGAGACAATTCAAAATGGTATAATTGGGTGATATTTAGGAAAATTACATGGGCATTTGTCATTTGACCCAGCAATCCTACTTTTAGGATTCTATTTCACATATACAACAACATAATATGAAATTACTTTTTACGCTGAATAATCTTTATTTGCCACTCCAGAGCTATTAACCCGTTTTCTCCACCCTGCTCTATGCCTGAGAGACTGAATTTTGGTGACCTACATTAGTAGCCAGCAAACATTTTCTGTAAGGGACCAGACAGTACATGTTTTAGTCTTTGGAGGGCCAGTCAATCTCTGTTGTAACTACTGAACTGGAGAAATCAGTTATATCGGTAACATTAGGATGTCTATATTCAACTGACAAACACTACACACTGCAACCTTGGTAGAGTTTCTTATAGTAAGAGTAGAGTTTGGTCTATCAAGAGTTAAGTTTGATATATTAAAAGTGTGTGTTTCAGCCCAGAAAGAGGAAGTGAGCTTCCCCGACTCCCTACCCTGGGTAAAGTCATAGTACTGTTAACAGTTTTGACTGTACCTAAAAACTGCATGGAGGCATTTTGGGCTCCACCAATGAGGCTGCTGATGGACAACAAATGCCATAGGACACCTAATTGATCCTAGATTCTTTTTTATGACATATAATAGCATGTTACAGAAAGCTTTGCATAGAAATCAAGCTGTGACCTTTTCTGTCTCTACTTACAGCAATTATGTCTCAACTTCTACAAGAAAATCAATATAAATCCAAGTTTCCAATCTTATCAAGATCCCCTAATGTACCTTAAAGTAATAAGATGTGACTTACAGTCTTCCTTCAGAAGCTTAAATGTAAATGATATATTCTTATGTAAGAGATTATCTTCTGAATCTGACAGATATTATCTTTTTTAAATCTGATATGGACTATATAAAGTTTAATAAAAATAGTAAATTTTTACATGTAGAAGTTAATATGTAATTATTAATTTATGTTTGAAATTGCCAATATTTAACAATATTGACCTATAAAAATGGCAATAATGTATGGTTTTAACTAATAACTTTCTACATATTATGTTATTATATTTTCCTTTATACAGGGTGGACATAAAGTGCACGTGCGATTTAAAGTTACAACTATTTTAAATTGCACTTGAACTTTGTGTCCACCCTGTATATATGATGAAGCTGTGCAGGAAGAATTTGGTCATTTTCTCCCCCAAACTCTGCTCCTACTTTTATACTCTCTATTTTTATGAATGCATCATTGATTGCCTAGTTGTCCACATGAAGTAACAAAGGAAATTTCACCCCCAAATATGACTACTTGTTATAAAGAATACTTTGAATTAAAGGCCATTCTGGATTAGAAAGCATTTGGAAGGGGCTTGACCTGATCAAAAGATCAAGGGGGCAACTGACTACCTTTCTTCCCTCCATTATCTCAATATGTTGTAGGAAAGAAGATCAAGAATGCCACAGACCTGGTTCAAGTCATTTAAAACACAATACCTGACTCAGGTTAATTTATAGGTCAATCTGTTTCCCCATCTATTATTATTATTCATGGTCCCTAGCTACCACTTGCTGCCCCCACCCCCCCTGCACTCCGCATTCTCCCCCTCCCTTCCAAAAGGCAGATCCATCACTGAGACACATGGTAATCACGCTTGCAATTCTCCTCACACACGTGATATTTGGAAATAAACATTTCTCTTATTAATCTGCCTTAATTGTGAATTGATCTTTCAGCAAACTCTCAGATGAAAAAGGGCAACTTTCCTCTCACTTCTACACCAGTAAACCTAGACATTCACTCATATAATTAAGTCTTTCATCTTCCTTTCCTTTTATATGATGGTAATGAATGCTATTTTTCCTTCAAATATCCTAAAAATTCCATGCTGGCCTCATTGCTAACACCACTGCATTGGCTCAGTTTGTAATCGGTGGTGATAGAGTTCCCAAGGAAACATACTGAGATAGAGGTTACAAGCAAGAAATTCATCAGGGAGTTTCTTGAGATTGCAACATGCTGGAGGCAGGAGAGGGAAGCAGGGCTGAGCAGGGGGGAAAGGTGGGCTGTGATGCTTTCTTAAGAAAAGCTCCAGCAGACAGAGAGGAGTCCACAGCTGAAATGAGCATCCAAATTATACTAAATTGGGGCAAAGAAATGAGGCCTTTATACATCTGCATCAACAACAAGTCACTGACTGTGGCCTGGAGAAAACATGTGGCCTTAGAAGTCTCTCTCTTCAGGCAATATCTAAGGTGAAGTCTCTCTCTTCAGGCAATATCTAAGGTGCTGTCTGCTGGCAACATTCGTTTCCAACAGGAACTCTGGGTACCACATCACAGCATCCGCTAAGTGTTGCGTGACCGGGAGACGCCAGGGGCTATAGTTTTGCCTCAGGTGTAGATCCACAATGCAATGTTCAGAAGTGCAAGAAACAGGCTACCACTCTTTTTGTGGCAAATAGCAATTCTCCTTTATTTCTTACTATCTTATATACTTTGGCAGTCATGTGCACACTTAAATCTGTGATTAACAATATTCATTATTTGACTTTAAACTTAAATGGCAGATATCCTGTCCCAGAAAACAGCATAATACTCTTCTACTTCTAGGTCTTAAAAAATCTACATAAAAATAACAGAGAGACAGAGCTGCAGGAGAACCATTTCCTCAGGTACTTAACAAGGTAACCTTAAATGGGTCTTTGACTGTTACTCCACAGTGCTAAGATCTTTAGGCATTTGACAAAATGTGAAGACATTTTGTCAACCTCTGGACCACGCCTCCAGGCCTGCACCTAGGAGACAATGGCTGCAAAACTTCCAAGTATCTGTTCCCGGATGACCAGAAAACAGTCTTTGTGTTTGCCTCAGGGTTGCCCAAATCTATTGCTTTTTCTGTGAAGGCACAAGCCAGTTTAACCCATTAGTGGCTTACTCAATTGAGAAGTACATGAGACATACATGTGGGGATTTCTAACTCCACAGCAGAACTTGAGCTCTTTGGCTTTTATCTATCTATCTATTTTTTCTATCTATGGTTATTGGACAAGTCCTTTTCTCCCTCTCTCAGTTTTCCATCAGTGGCATCAGTGTGGATTTCTGGTTTCCATCTTATAAGGCGAACTTTGGAGGACAATCTCTCTTGAACAGTGGTTGACAGGTATTCATTCTCTGATTGGTGGTGCATGTCAGCTAAATTTAGTTTGTGACTCTTTTTGATTGTCT
>CAUYON010076157.1:0-10753 GCA_963573935.1 Arctocebus calabarensis
AGAATCTGTGGTTCTCCGATTGAAATTAAAGTTTTTCTTTAATTTCAGATTGATATGAGGGTACAAATGTTTAGGTTACATTGTTTTCATTTCTATGGTAAATTCAAATTGCAGTTGTACCCTCCTAGGGGGCATGGTGAAGACCCTCACATTGTGAACTTTAGGTGAGATCACACCAAGCTTCGCCTCCTCCCCTCGCCCCTACCTTGACTTAATTTTTTCTCTCATATGGGTGTGTAGCTGTTCATCGGCTGGTTTCATGCTAGTATTGAGACCACTGGACACTTTCTTTTCCATTTTTTTTTTCTTTGCAGTTTTTGGCCGGGGCTGGGTTTGAACCCACTACCTCTGGCATACGGGGCCCCGGCGCCCTACTCCTAGAGGTGCCACCCTGCTTTTCCATTCTTATGATACTTTACCAAGGAGAATGTTCTCCATATCCATCCAGGGTAATACGAAAGATGTAAAGTCACCATCTTTTTTATGGCGGAGTAGTATTCCACGCTGTACTTATACCACGTTTTGTTAATTCATTCATGGGTTGATGGGCACTAGGGTTGACATCTTGGTGATTTATGAATTGTGCTGCAATAAACATTCTAGTGCAAATGTCCTCATGGTACAATGATTTTTTTTTTTTTTTTTTACTTCTGCGTAGATACCTAGTAATGGGATTACAGGATCAAATGGAAGGTCCACTTAGCTCTTTGAGGATTCTCCATATTTCTGTGTAAAATGACTGTATTAGTTTGCAATCCCAGCAGCAGTGTATACGTGTCCCTTTTCTCCACATCCCCGCCAGCTTCCGCAGCTTTGGGACTTTGTGCTGGACTCTTTTTAACAAGTCGCTGTCTCAGGACCTGATAGGACAAGACCTGCTCACTGTGAGAATGACACCAAGCCCCGTGCTCCAAACACCTGCCACCAAGCAGTTCCTCCAATGCTAGGGCTCAAATACCAACATGAGACTTCTCAGGACCAAACAGACCATATCCAAGCCATGGCATCCACAATCAAAAGCCACCACCAGAGTGATACATTTGTTACAATTGTTGAAGCCACACTGACACGTCATTATCACCCATAGTTCCCTCTGGGTGTTGTACATTCTCTGAGTTTGGATAAAGGCATAATGACATGTACCCACTCTTACAGTATCTTGCCTCCCTGAGCCTCTGCCAACCTGTGGTCTTCATAGCTCTGCCTTTTCCAGAATGTCTTATAATTGGAATGATGGGGGCCAGGAATGGTGGCTCACATCTGTAATCCTAACACTCTGGGAGGCTGAGGCAGGAGGATCATTTGAGGCCAAGAGCCTGAGACCATTCTGGGCAACACAGTGAGATCCCATTTCTAAAATAATAATAAATAAGAATAATAACAATAACTATCCAGGCATACTGCTGTGTGCCTGTAGTCCCAGCTACTCTGGAAGTTGAGGCAAGAGGATCACCTGAGCCCAGGAGTTTGTAGTTGCTGTGAGCTAGGATGAGGCCATGGCTCTCTACCCAGGGTGACAGAGTGAGACTCTGTCTCAAAAAACAAACAAACCACAAATGGAATGAGGCAGTATATAAATCATAGATAACATCAAAAAATAAAATTCCCTCCAGTCCTTAAAGATAACACAGGAGGACATCTACAAGTCCTAGGGTAGGTGATGAGTTTTTAGATCCAACACCAAAGCCAAGACCCCTGAAAAAAATAACCGATAAGCTAGACTTCAGTAAGTTTCTGCTCTGTGGCTTACACCACAAAGAGAATGGGAAGGTGAGCCTTAGACATGGAGAAATACTTGCAAAAGATGCATCTGACGAAGGTCTGCTATACAGAATGTACAAAGAATGCTTAAAATGCAACAGCAAGAGAATAAAGCATACACCTATGACAAGGTCCACAGAGCTGAATGAACACCTCGCCAAGAGGAGCGGACGGCAGGTCAGCCGTGTGGCACAGCGCGAGCGAAGCGCAGATCAGAACAGCAATGGGACATCACTGCGTACCTATCACCATGGCTGAAATTCCAAATACTGACCACACAAAACATTGCCCAGAATGTGGAGTAATAGGACTCTTACTCATCACTGGTGGGAATGGAAAATGGTACGGCCACTTCGGAAGACAACTTGGTGATGTCTCATAAAGCTAAACACCCTCTCACCACACCAACTGGCAATTACAGTCCTTGGTATGTATCCAAAGTAGTAGAGAACTTATGTCCTCGTAAAAAGCCTGCATAGGAAAAGCCCAGGCTTCACTATGGCCCAATATATCCACATTACAAAACTTGTACCCTCTATACTTTTACAAATAAAACTTTGAAAATGCCTTCACTTAAAAAAACTGCACAAAGATGTTTATGGAAACTTTATTCATAATTGCCCAAACTTGGAAGCAACAGAGACATTCTTTAGTAGTTGAATGAAAAGAAAAATTGTGGCGCATTTAGACAATGGAATATTATTCATAGCTAAAAAGAAGTGAGCTGTCAAGATCATGAAAAGCCATGGAGAAAATTTAAAAACTAAGTTTAAGTGAAAAAAGCCAGTTTGAAAGAGCTACTGATGATATGATTCTCACTTACCTTGATAATTGGTTGTGATATTGTTTCATAATGTTTTATGGTCCACCTGGAATGTGCTCCACTGTCTGAGATAGTGTGGGATTGAGGTCGGGCAGGAATGCAGATTTTCCCGTTGAGTTTGTAGTCAAGGCTACATGGTAGATGTTCAGAGCTCCCTGTCTGTAGATGAGGAGAAACCCAGAAGGAGGTGGGGACCAGCACATCAGTAAGGCCCCATCCAAAAACAAGACCCCAACAACTTCAGGTTGTCACAGCATAGGTAAGTTCTTCAAAGTCGAGAGTAAGGCCTTCATCCACCCACCATACTGATGGAATCGGTGTCTATGGACTTGACAGCAGCAACTTGTTACTTTTCTGTTATTGGACGGGACTCTGTTCTAAACATGAACCTGTTTTCCACTGTCTCTTGACAGAGAAGCAAACTCAGTGTCTTGACACAGGGCCACTGTATCAGAGAATAGGTCAGTAGCTATTGTGAATAACACACTCCCAAATATAAAGGTCTCACCACAACATAAGAGCATTTTTCTCATCAAGTCCTACAGCGGATGGTGAGGGATTTGCTTCAAGAATTGTTCTGGGACTTAGCCTCTCTCCTTGGTGTGATTCGATCCTCTGCTAGAGCAGTCCTGGCCAGGGGAAACTTCTGTAGTGGTTCCCTCCACTACAATGGTGAAAATGTTCTATACTTTCCCATTCAACACGGTAGCCACTAATGTGGCTTGTGTCACTGCAGAACTAAATTTTCAATATTATTTAGTTTCTTTTTTTTTTTTTTTTGTAGAGACAGAGTCTCACTTTTATCGCCCTGGGTAGAGTGCCGTGGCGTCACAAAGCTCACAGCAACCTCCAGCTCTTGGGCTTAAGCGATTCTCTTGCCTCAGCCTCCCGAGTAGCTGGGACTACAGGCGCCCGCCACAGCGCCCGGCTATTTTTTTTGTTTTTTGCAGTTCAGCCGAGGCCGGGCTTGAACCCGCCACCTTTGATATATGGGGCCGGCGCCCTACTCGCTAAGCCACAGGAGCCGCCCAGCTTTTTGATTGAGCTATTATAAAACAAGGAGGAGAAAAGAAATTTGTGAAACAAAAATCCAATAATTCAAGAATATCTTATAGCACTTTATATTGAGGTACTAACGTGCTGAGTGTACAAAGTATTGGGCTTAGAGACAGCTATTGTTACCTAGGGCACTGTGGCCTATTCAGAGAACCAAATGATCAACTCAACGAAGACAATACCATTGGTAAGGGATGCCACAGAAATGATAGCACTATGCCTAGGGTCCTAAACAGGCTTCCTGAACTTCCAGATGAAGGATTGGCTTATTATACAAGACCAGAAAAAAATATTAGAATAGTGGAAAATAAGTTCAAGAAATCATTTTTGTGTGTGTGATATATAGAATAATACAAACCTTGACTCCAGGCAACACTCAACTCTAAGCTTTTGGCATGAAATGAAATAAGAAAGATTAAGCAGTGAAAATTCTTCTTAGGAAGAAACCATAGTAAGTAAAGTTTAAAAAATACTAATGACTCCATTGCAAGTAGAAATATACCATGACCTTACTTAAGTCTTGTTCCGGATGTCTTTCAAATTATGATAGTAACAACCAGTCATGCGTCCTGGTTGACTAGTCTTCTGTGAAGTACTGTGTGTGTAAAAATAATTTAAATCTTTGGAAAAGCAATATTCAAAGTCATTTCAGAATAATGAAGACAGTACAGCTATGGAAAAAGTAGAAGTGCATTAAGGGGATATCCACTTTAGAACAGATTTTAAAAAATCATTGGTGGTCATAAAGAAATAAATTGGTCTCCCTTTTCATTGTAATAAAACTTAAATTATTGCTAAATGATTTGTCAGTGAAGTTTCTGAATTATTTTGCCTAACTTTAATATTGTTGCTTTCTTCTTAATATAACTTTTTCTTCATGTATGAAATTGTTGTGTAGGCCACCTTTTGAAGAGCTATGTGAAAATTGTACATCATCAGAAGAGCGGCAATGTAAACAGTCAAATAGCCAACCACATCCCTGAATGTTAAATGTGCTCACGTTTATTGGCACATCACAATTGAGATTGTTAGTATATTATAGTCATTTGCAATGGAGTCTATTTTTCTCCTAGAAAGTTCCAAAGATGAAATCTTTTAAATTAATGTGGGATCATACACAGTACAATGGAACTTCTTTAATGCTGAACTAGAGAAAAGTTTACTTTTGATTTATTCACTAAAGAAAGGATTTCCTAGGTAAACACGAGATGCATATGAGATCTGGGAAAGAGATTAAATGACTTCAAGTCATCCTCAAGTACATTGAAAGTACCATTTTAAACACAATTGATATTCTTTTTAGCATGTTCCTAAGGACTCCTACTGGGCAGTACTTTTTAGCTTAGGTTTATTTATTAAGTACTCTTGACAAAGTTAAAACTGCATGTCTTTGAATACATTTTATAGTTCTGTATCTTTACTAACTAAAATTGGCCAAATCAGTCAATCATATGATACTGCACTACATATGAGACTATAAAAATCATTTTAAAAATCCTTGCAGGATGATTCAACTTTAGATATTAATTTATAAAGCAAATCATTTATTTTTATAATTTATTCTAAAAATAACTGCTTTACCTGATGCTTCTCTTTTAAAATCATACGTGTTGGGTTAAAAATACTATATTTCAAAATAAAAAATGTTACTTTTTAAGTTATGTTTGTTTAAATGGGCTCATTTTTCAAAGTAAATTAAAGGTGTGTTCATAAAAGATATTAGATCTATTTACATGACTATTTCTATTTGTAGCTTTAAAAATTTTTTCAGAATATTACCAGGATATGTACATTTTGGTTACATAATTTGTTTTTGTACATTTCAAGTCAAGTTCATGAGTGTGCCCTTCTCCTAGGATATTGAATTACATCATATAGGTGTGAATTTACTGTTCTCCTTCTTTGTTGCACCTGCTTGATTCCTCTTGAGTTTTACTACCCTATGTGCTCAGAAGTATTGACTGACTAGTTTCAATTTAGTACTCAAAGCTTCTGGTTTTTATATTTCTATTCCTGCCACCCTTCATTTAGAATGGTCTCTAGTTTCATCCTGGCTGTTAAAAAACATGCTAGATTATCATTTTCTTGTTATATGCCTGAGTAGTACTCCATAGTACAAAACTACAACTTGCATGGAAAATAGTATAGAAATACCCTAAAAACTAAAAATGTAGTTTGTTAAGCTCTAGATATCACTATCGTTGCATAGGAATGGGGAAATAGAAGTGGTGGACTTCTTTCTCTAGAAAGATGTACAAATCTGAAAAGGTTCTTTAGTCAGTAGTTCAGTTGTAAGTCTTAAATTTTAAGTTTAAATAGTATATGTATTATTTTTTACAGAAAAAAGAAACTTTCTTTTCAGATTCTACACGCTTAAATTGTATATTTGTGCATCATTTCTGGTTAAGATCATTTTGTTTTGTACTATTGACTCCTTATTGCCTGGAAATACCAGGCCTTTATCAAACGACTCTTCCCTTCCAGGATTGTTGCAACAGCCTCTAATATTAGCCTTCTGCACTCAAGCCTTGTTCCTTCCTCTTTCTCTTTAAATCCATCCTTGAAGTTGCCATAAAATCAATATCTTTTCTTATTTGGTACTATTGTTGTGATAAGGTGATCTTTTCATTAAATATCATAACACCTTAGCAATATTTTTAAAAGATGATGGTGGTTCTTTTTTAAAAAACTTTTTTTTTTTTTTTTTTTTTAAAAGACATGGTCTCCCTCACTGTTACCCTGGCCTGAGTGCGGAGGCAAACTCATTGCTCATGGAAGCCTCAAACTCCTGGACTCAGGAGATCTCCCTGTTTCAGCCCCGCAAGTAGCTAGGACTGAGCATGCACTGCCACACTGGCTAATGTTTTAAAACATTGTTTGATTTCAGAGTCTGGGGTCTCATCATGTTGCTCAGGCTGGTTTCAAACTCCTTGCTGTAAATGATCCTCCCATCCTAGCCTCCCAAGCGACTTGAGAACTCAGAAGTGACCTATCATGCTTGGCTTGAAAGTGGTTTTTATAAAGTGGTGAAAATGATTATATATATAAAGCAAGGCTAGAGGGCATGATATTTAGAAACAGGCTGCAGGAAGAATGTCTTTAAAATTTTCACTTTCTTTCTTTCTTTTTTTTTTTTTTTTTTTGCAGTATTTGGCTGGGGCTGGGTTTAAACCCACCACTTCTGGCATCTGGCACCAGTGCCCTAATCCTTTGAGCCACAGGCACGGGTTCTAGTATCTGCTACTGGTCTCATCTTTTCATAGATAAGAAAATAATTATTTAATGTTTTGGAGAACCGTGGTTAGGCAGGCAGGTAATAAGTAGGAGTCAATGTTTGGGGGAAGGAAATAGCATTAGGTGTTATGACTTTTAACTTGAATCCTTGTTGAGTGATGTCATATTGCATCTGTGCTTATTTTTCTTTTCCTTATTTTTTTATTATATCATGGTTGTGTACATAAATGTAATCATGGGGTACAATGTGTTGGTTTTATATACAATCTGAAATATTTTCATCGAACTGGTTGACATGGCATTTTCTTAGTTATTGTGTACAGACATTTATAGTATTTGTATACTTATAGCTGAAGCACAATTATGACATATTGCATTCATTTAAAATGTTTACTGTAATAAATAGAATGCTAAGTTATTTTTTATACATGTTATTTATCCTCCAATTCAATTGAGTCCCCCAAGATATCCAATAATAACTTAAGGCATATCCTGCCACATCTCTCACTGTGCTCATATATACATGTCTTTATGTAGATTCACATAACAATTATTTTGCATTTACATATGTTTCTGGCAAATAATGACATTTGTAAATACTAACTCTTCCCAAACAGTTAGTAGTGCGTTTCCCCATTTGTTTGGGTATTGTTTCATGTCCTTCAATAAAATGCTAAGTTCCTTACTCTTACTATCTAATATAATGCTAAGTATTTCAATAGCTTAAAATAATATTGTGAATGAAATTTGTTATCCATTTCTTACAAGTTAGAAACTGATGTTATATACATATCTTGTGCCGTGTTCCTGCATGTATGAAAAGGATCAGTTTAGCAGGTGGACTGATCGGATATGCACCAGCAAGCTCCTCATCCCCTCAGCCATCTTGGACTCATACAATTTACAGTTTGATTACTGGGTAAGGAATAATACAGAATGTTCAGGCATCAATGTAAGTCCCATTCATCATACCCAGTGCCCTCAGTGCCAGATCAGCCTGGTCTAAGTACTGTCCTGGGCATAGTTCTATGCAACCAGAATGCAGGGGGCATTTCCCAGAAACCCCTCAGAGTCCTTAGACCAGCTGCAGCAAATCTTCACATCATGATTTGTTGAAAGGTTTCTTCTCTGTTGGTCTTTAAAGTTACTAAGACTGAGCGCGCACATACACGTGTGTATATGTGTATGCGTGCATGGATTTCTAATATGAAGCCATTTTGGACTCTATCATGAGGAGAAAAGTCAGCAACCTAGGCAAAAAGTATTGTAATAAAAGACTAAAGGCATTTAACCCAAAAGTCTAAAAACATAGAAGTGGTTAAGTAAGTTATGGTATGTCCTTCTAGAGGAATCTGATACACATCTATACAAAGAATCGTTTTAGTCTATATAAAAGATGTTTCAAAGAACATTCCGCAACACTGAAAATGCTCATACTAGTACATTAAGTTCAACAGAACTCTTTCAACACTGCAAATAAATGTTCTATTCTTTTGGAGATAACATGAGAAACAAAATAAGCACAAAGTATATACTAATGTGCTATATGCAGATGGACCAAAGTACTTTTATATGTGTATAAAGGCATTATACTTCTGTTTATTTTCCAGATTTTTACAATAATCAGAGAAAAAAAAAAGATAAAACAAGTTTCATTTAAAAGGTACACTGTCTTTTCCACTCATACTTTTAAAATGATTATTACTTCTTTTTCTCATTTACAATAAGTATTCATTTCCTAGGGCTGCCATAACAAAGTTCTACATACTGGACTACTTAAAACAACAGAAATTTATTCTCTCAGTTCTGGAGACTGGAAATCTGAAATCAAAGTGTTAGCAGGGCCCCACTCCCTCAGAAGGCTTTAGGAAAGGGTCCTTCCTTACCTCTTCTAGCCTCTGAGGGTTTCCAGCAATGCCTGGAGTATAGATGCACCATTCCAAACTCTGCCTCTGTCTTCACATGACTTTCCCGTGTCTGTGTCCAAATTTCCCTCATCTTATCAGAACATCAGTCATTGGAGTAGGGCCCACTCCAATCCAATATGACTTTGTCTGAACTTGATTACATCTACAAAGACCCTGTTTTAGAATCTGTGAAGGTTAACTTTTCAACATATCTTTAGGGAAGACACAATTCAAACCATGCCATCCTACCCCCTGGGCCCAAAAAGTTCATCTCCTTTCCTTATGCAAAATATATTCACCCCATCCCACTCATCCCTACATCCTGAGAAGATGAGGATCCCTTTCTCCCTCTCCCTCTTATTCTCTACCTCTATCTCTCTTTCCCCTCCTTCCATAAATTCTTGGGGTTGAAACTGAATCTATAAACTAAATGCAAGTATGACTATGTACAACTCTACTGGATAATCAGTTCCCATATAACCATATCTTTATAGGGTTAAAATTAAAGCAGAATGGATCAATCCAGACCTTTGCTCCCAGACAAAAACCTCTATTTCTATTGGTAATATAAAGCCAAGAGTGAAGTCCTCACTTGGCTGAAGCCCTCACTTTTCTCAAAGACCCATGGGACAATTTTATCAAGGGCTTTCTGGGCCAAAAAGAATAATGGGGATCTGCCATTCAGGCCACTGAGGGTTACTTTGACAATCAGGCCACCAACCAGTGCTCCCTGATTTTAAAATCACATTGCTCAGCTACATGTTTCCATATCTACAGACTCATAGTTCAGCCCTGACAACAGTGTGAGCTAATTAACCAACCTTAGAAACAAAATAGAGCAGTTTTTATTTTATTTTAAACCTGTTTAATAAATATGATATGTAAAGTTGCTGAGGCAGTAGCCACCGTTAAGAAATTATGATGAACATAAATTAGCACAGCAGTTTGTCAAACCCACAGGTAAGCAAGTGTTCAGATGGATTTGTTTTTAAAACAGAAATCAAAGTTGTCAAGGCAGAAATTATGTGCAAAAATGCCAAGGCATTGGTAGAGAGCCAGGAAAGTATAGTTTTTGAAAATTAAGGTAACAGATTACAGGTTGGATTCAAATCGTAAGTCCCAAGATTGATGGAATTGTGGTGTAATGGAAGAGTAAATTCCAAGTCAGGAAACACTAAAATCCACTCAACTCCACAAATTCTCTATGCCCTTGTGTGAACAAGCAAGCTCTCCAGGCAGGACCAGGTGCATAATTTGTGGTTTCTGCTGCAAAATAAAAATGGAGGGCTCCTTGTTTGTAAATAATTAAGGATTTCAAAAAGGTTGCAGCAAAGCATTAAACCAAACCCAGGGCCTTTCTAAGCATGGCTGCATATGTCTCCAGGTTTCAATTTTTTAATCAGTGAAATAAGGTCAATCAAAATTATATTTGCCTTGTCTCCTTCAAGGGACCATTGGAGTGATAGATTGAAATAATATATGTAAAAATACTTTGAAAATTTTCAAGTTCTTTATTCACAACAGAGGCTATGGACATACAGCCTAGAAATATAAGTAGGGGTGTCTCCTAGAAACCTCCAGCTCATTAACAAGAATTTAATAATTGAATAAGCAATAGCCAAATACCTTCTATATTTAGTGCTTTATAATTCACAAAATTATGACTGATCTCAGTCCAAAAAGTTTTTTACTGAATTAAAAAAAAACTAGCTAACTAAAGTGAAATGTGATTTCCTGGACCAAATTCTGGAACAGAAAAAGGACATCAAGGAGAAAACTGATGGAAACCCTTAAAAACTCTAGAGTTTAGTTAATGTAGCATAGTGTCATCATGGCTCAGCGAGTAGGGCGCCGGCCCCATATACCGAAGGTGGCGGGTTCAAGCCCGGCCTCGGCCGAACTGCAAAACAAAAAAATAGCCGGGCGCTGTGGCGGGCGCCTGTAGTCCCAGCTACTAGGGAGGCTGAGGCAA
>CAUYON010076158.1:0-10924 GCA_963573935.1 Arctocebus calabarensis
GGCAGGATTAGACCGAACGAACACACGCAACCACTTGCCAGATCTCCACTGCTTTTGCCTTCCTCAGGGGGTCCAGAAGTCTCAGGCTGTCTCCCTGTGTCCCCAATGGGATGTTTCTGGGCAGATCTCGCCAGCCAGAGATGCCTGAGGTCTTCTCTCCCATGTCTCACCGAGCCCAGTTGCAAGGAAGCTATTACTCGGCCACCATCTTGGCTCCTCCCCCCAGAGCAGGGAATTTTTTACATAGTTTCTGTCTCTGCCTTTATGACTTTCTCACTCACAAAACCCAAATGAGAAGTTTCTTCCTCTAGGACAATTGTTCTCAACCTTCCTAATGCAACCCTTTAATACAGTTCCTGTGGATCATGACCTGTAGGTTGAGAACCGCAGCTCTAGGAGGCCTTTCCCACTACTGCCATGGAAGAAACCCTCCTTGTCCTTATCACCCACAGAACCTCTGTACTCAGCACCTACAGCATTGTAGTTATTTGGTGTTTCTTCCTTTCCTACTTGCAAGTTCCTTGAGGGCAGTGCTGCCTGTTTGTGCATCCATGGCAAGATCTCCCTACAAATGCATTTCCCAGTAAAAAATTATCTGAGTGCTGACTGTCAAGTTGATGGTCTTCTTCCAGAGTCATCTCTATTCTTCCTCTTCTTCCCAAACTATTTCCAACTTAGACAAAAAATTGTTCTGATTTTCTTATTTCTGCTCTAAACTCCTTGGAAGAAAACCCTTTGTTTTTCCCACAACTATAGTCTAAATCCAAAGAGTCATGCTGGTAGAATATTGCTTCTTGTTGAGTCATGCTGGTAGAATATCGCTTCTCATTTTTCCAGGGAGGATGATTGAGAGACAGGGTGAGTGAAGAGTAATAGTTCAGGTGATTGGGACATACCCAAGGAGAAGAATTAAGAGGGCTGTTCCTGTCCTTTGGGTCCTTGCTTGATGTCTGTCCTATATCAGTGCAGTTGTATTTTGGATTTACATTTCCATTTATTCATTGCTTATTTTATGGTTTTCTAGAACTGTCCATCTTAAAACATCCAAATTCATTTGTATTGAAATAGTAAGGGGCCAGAAGATTTGAATATACATATATACATATTTTTTTTTCAGACTTAGGAATGGAGTTCAGGGAAAATAGAAGTTTTGGAGAAGCCAGGGCACTAAAAGTAATTTTCCTACCTATACATTTTAGGACAACATGTACTTTAGAATTTGACAAGTGTAGAAAACGGGTGAAATTATAGCTTTCTTTCCCTCTTCTGTCAGTACACCTGGCTACATCTCCAAATTACATCCAGCTAGTGCATCTTACAGCACAACCATGCTCTTGCTATGTGCCATGAACTATGTAATGTGGACACAAGGGGTGAGCTATGAACAATCTGCAGCAACTGTGCCTGGCACATTCCTAGAATATCAAATTTGTAACCTCCCCCCACAACATACTGAATCAGAAAATATGCATAGCAAGTGTACAGCAGGCTAGAAGGTTCTCTCTGCTCACCTCTCATTATATCAGAGGAAAGAGAGACCAATCAATCATATTGATGTGGGGAACCTATCTGGAGTCTTTGCTTAGGGAACACAACTAGGTGGTGGTGGATTGCACGAGACAGTTGGAGTTGTGTAGGACTGACTCAGTAAGCAAGTGCTTGGTAGCTGGTGGGGACTGGATGGCCCCCCACAGAGGTCTGGGTTCAGGAGGGGATCTTTCTGCAAGTTTTGGAATTCAGCAGAAGCTGCACATTGACTGGAAATCTTGGAAGAGTGAACAAACTCAAATAATGTGCAACAACTGAGTTTGAATAGTGGGTGGAGTGGATTTACCAGCGTTTTTCTGCTGGCTGGGCTGCCATTGTGGGGAAGGGCTATGGATAGGTTTGTCTGCAGGGGCTTAGAACAGGGCTGACTCTAACACACCTGCTGAGATCTGGCTTCCACTCTTGAGCTGAGTGGCTCCCTCACACCCTGGGGAATTTTCAGGGGGCACTGTGAGACTTGCCCCATCAGGATTCTGGAGAGCTTCAAGACCCACTACCTAAGTAAGACCCCCTTACCCTCCCAAATCTCGGCAAGGACAAAATGCTGAGGAAACAATAAGGCACTCACTTAGGCCAACTAAGTCAAGATGGCAGGCCCTGTACTCCGCAGAAACTAGAGAGCAGTATCTGTCATGTGTTCTCTGTCTCCTAAAACCACAGTGCCACCTGGTGTCCTGCAATATATTACTGCATATATATTCCTATCATAGTTGCTCCCTTCCACAATATATATATATTTCGTTTTTTAGTATTTTTTTCTATTCTTTCCCTTTTGTGTTGTTGAGGTCATTGTTGTTGTTGGCTATTTCAGATTGTTTTGTTCGATTTGTTTTGTTTTTTCTAAACTGGTTGTTTCTATTCTTAATTTCCATTTTTACTTTCTTCAAGAGCAAAATGTCCTGTATTTTTGTTGCAATATTTCAGCCTCATTTATTTTCTCTATTTTAATTCTCCCCTTTTAAGTCTCTTTCAGTAAAGACTCACCTACTTTTTGCATTTTCCCACAAAAATTGCTTACACAACAGCTAAGATATCCCCCTTTTTTTCTTTGTTTTTGTTTTCCCTTCCTTATTTCTCTTTTATCTGATACAACTGTATTTTTTATTTTCCTTATCTATTCTTTGTTTTTCTCTTTTCTCTGAGTGCTAAGGTGCTATGGTATTGGTCTGGCTGGGAGATCACAGCAGTGCTCTGGCTCCAGGATGTCAAGAGATCATGATCTAGGGAGTACTTCTATCTTTGGCCTTTGAGAAGACAGCATTGGCAAGTTTACACTACCGAGTTTTTCTTTTTCTTTGTTTTATTCTTTTTTTTCTCTCTCTCTTTCTTTCTCTTTTCTTTCTCTTTCTATATTTTGCAGAGGTAGCGTCTTCCTTTGCTCAGGCTAGTAAGGAGTGAATGATTTTCAGGGACCTACCCATCCCATCCTCCAAAATTGTTGAGTTGTAGGCATTGCCATAGAACCATAATGAACAATACCATTTCTCCTGTCACTCTCATTCTCTCTTTCTGTCCTCCTTCTTTCCTATTCTTCAATCCTTTCCTTTCATCCCCCTTCTTTTCTCTTTTCCTTCTCTTTTCTTTTCTTTCTTCTCCTCTTCTTCCTCCCTGCTTGCTGCATACCCTTTTCTTCCTTTTAGTCTTATCCAAGAAGCCACATCAACACCTAAGCTCTGAGATAAGGTAATTTAAAGTGAAGGAGGCAGTAAAAAGTAACAGTAGGACAAGGGAGTGAACGAGAAGAAAACACACATGAGGAGGAACCAACAGAAAAACTCTGGCAACATGAAAAGCCAAAACTGAATAACTCCCCAAAGGGACCATGTAACAGGAACTGCAGAGGACTCCACCTATAAAGAATTAATGTAGTTGACAAAAAAGTAATTTGAAATATGGATGATAAAGACAATGAAGGCAATTGATGAGAAAGTGAAAAAATAGAACCAAAAAATAGATGAAAAACAAAGGAATATACAAAAGATATGGCAGAGCTTAAGGAAATTAAGGAATCAATCCAAGAATTTGAAGATGCATTAGAAAGTATCAATAACAGATTAGACCATGGACAAGAAAGAATATCAGAGCTAGAGGATAAAGTTCAAGAGCTAACCCAGATAGTTAAAGAGACAGAAAAAAAGAAAGAAAGCAGAGCCATCACTCAGAGAATTACAGGACTTTGTGAAGCATTCAAAAATACTAATTATAGAGATACTTGAAGGAGAAGAAGATAATCCCAAAGGAAATGAAGTCCTATTGGAGGATATCATAAATGAAAACTTAACAAATTTCACTAAAGATTCCAACTCACTCCTTTCAGAGGGATATCAAACCATGGGTCACCTCAACTCAAACAGAGCTTTTTCAAGACACATTGTAATGAACCTATCCAAAGATAAGACAAAAGAGAAAATTCTGCAAGCAGCCAGGAGTAAGCACTAATTGACCTACAGGAGCAGATTCATCAGGGTGGCAGAAGACTTTTCAACTGAAACTTTCCAATCCAGAAGAGAATGGTCATCTATCTTTAACCTTCTTAAACAAAACAATTTTCAACCCAGAATTCTGTGTACTACTAAACTAAGCTTCAAAATCAAAGAAGAAATCAAATATTTTGCTGATATACAAACATTGAGGAAGTTTTCCACATAAGACCATCTCTACAGGAAACACTTAGACCTACTCTCAACCCTGATCTTCACAATGGACCACCAGCAAAGTAACACCCAAAAACTAAAGGTCAAAACTTATATTCCACAATGGTGCAAAGGATAAAACTATGCAATGGACTTTCACAAAATAAGATGAATGGAACTCCACCACACTTATCAGTTTTTTCAATAAATGTTAATGGCTTGCATTCTCTACTGAAGAGACACAGACTGGCTGGTTGAATAAAAAAGCAAAAGCCATCCATGTGTCGTCTCCAGGAAATGCACCTAGCCTTTAAGGACAAATTAAGACTCAGGATTAAGGAATGGAAAATAATATTTCAGGAAAATGGAAATTAGAAAAAAGGAGGGGTTGTAATCTTATTTTCAGATACAAGTTCTTAAAGCAACTAGAGTTAAGAAAAACAAAGATAATCACATCATAATGGTCAAGAGAACAATACAATAAGAGGACATTTCAATCCTAAATATTTATGCACCAAACTTAAATGCTTCTAGATTTATGAAACACACCTTGATTGATTTGAGCAATATGATATCCCATGACAACATAATAACAGGGACTTTAAAAGCCCTCTGACAGTATGGGATGGATCCTTTAAACAGAAACTAAACAAAGATACAAAGTACTTAAACGTTAACCTAGAATAAATGGGCTTAATAGACATACAGAACACACTATCCCAAAGCTAAAAAATATATATTCTTCTCATCAGCCCATGGAACATGCTCCAGAATAGATCATGTCCCAGGGCACAAATCAAACCTCGACAAAATTAAAAGAATTGAAATTATACCTCATACATTCTGAGACCACAAGGCAATAAAGGTGGAACTCAACTCCAACAAAAACATACAGCCCCACAAAAAGGTATGGAAATTAAGCAACGTTACACTGAATAACAGTTGGGTCACGGAAGAGGTAAAGGAGGAAATTGTTAAGTTCCTCTAACATAACAACAGTGAAGCTACAAGTTACCAAAATCCACGGGATACTGCTTAAGCAGTCTTAAGAGGGAAATTTATCACATTAGATACTTATATCCAAAAATCAAAAAGAGAGAACATCAACCAACCAATGAATTAGGTTAAGGAGATGGAAAAAGAAAAACAATCTAATCCCAAACCTAGTAAAAGAAAAGAAATAACCAAAATTAAATCAGAGATTAATGAACTTGAAAACAAAAGATAAATATTTTTCATTCAAAAAACTAATGAAAAAAGTTGATTCCTTAAAAAAAATAAGTAAAATAGACAGACATGGTGTCTCATGCCTATAATCTCAGTAATGTGGAAAGCTGAGGAGGGAGAATTGCTTGAGCTCAGGAGTTCAAGACTTACCTGAGGGAGAGTGAGACCCCGATTCATAAAAACATAAACAACCCAGCCAGGCACCATGGCAAGCACCTGTAATCCCAGCAGCTTCAGAGGCTGAGGCAGCAGGATGACCACAGCCCAAGTCTGAGGTTGCAGTGAGCTATGACGCCATTGTACTCTGCTCAGGGAATAGGGTGAGACTCTGTCTAAGCAAAAACAATAAATAAATAAATAAACCTTTGGTTAGGTTAACCAGAAGCATAAAAGTGAAATCTCTAATAACCTGAACCTAGGAATGATAAAGGAGAAATAACAACAGAGATACAAGAAATTACCTTTGAATACTACAAGAAAGTCTATGCTCATAAATTTGACAATGTGGAGAAAATAGATCAATACCTGGAATCACACCCTCTCTCTGGACTTAACTAAGAAAAAATAGATCTCCTGAACAGACCAATATCAAGTACTGAGAGCAAAGAAACAATAAAAAATCTTCTACCAAAAAACTGCGTTGGACCCAATGGCTTCACACCAGAATTCCATCAAATCTTTAAAGAAGAACTGATACCCATACTGCAGAAATTATTCCAAAAAAATTGAGAAGGAAGGAATCTTCCATAACACATTGCATGAAGCAAATATCACTCTGATACCAAAGCCAGGAAAAGACTCAATTAAAAAGAAGAACCTCAGACCAATTTCACTACTGAATATCAATGCAAAAATACTCAACAAAATCTTAGCCAATAGATTACAGCTACACATTGAAAAATATATACATCAAGATCCAGTAGGCTTCATCCCATGGATGCAAGGCTGGATTTAACATCTGCAAATCCATAAAGGTAATTCACCATATAAATAGAAGCAAAAACAAAGACCATATGATCTTCTCAATTGATGCAGAAAATCCATTTGATAAAATTTGGCATCCATTTCTAACAAGAACACATAAGAATATAGGCACAGGTGGCACATTTCTTAAGCTAGCTGAAGCCATCTGTAACAACCCAGCTAATATCAGACTGAATGGAATAAAACTGAAAGTTTTTCCACTTCGAACTGGAACCAGACAAGGATGTCCTCTATCACTACTCTTCAAAATAGTGCTGGAAGTTCTAGCCAAAGCAATCAAACATTTGAACAGGGAATCCAAATGGGACCAGAGGAGGTCAAACACTCATTCTTTACAAATTATATGATTTTATACATAGAGAATCCCAAAGAATCAGCCCCAAGACTTCTGGAAGTGATCAAAAAATACAGTAATGTCTCAAGATCCAAAATCAAAGTCCACAAATCAGTAGCCTCAGTATAGGCCAATAACAGTCAAGTTGAGAAGCAAATCGTGGACACAATTCCCTTCACAGTAACTTCAAAAAAATTAAATACATGGGAATATACTTAACAAAAGATGTGAAGGACCTCTACAAAGAGAATTATGAAACCCTAACAAACAAAATAGAAAATAACATTAAGAAATAAAAGAATATATTGCTCCTGGGTGGGTAAGTAATTTAATAATAGACACTATCAAAATGTCTATTTCTAGTAATTTAATATTTAAATACTTTTTACATTACATGAGACATTATTAAAATGTCTATAGCCCAGCACAATCTACAAATTCAATTCAATCTCCATTAAAATGGTATCATCATGTTTTGAAGACTTTATTAGTTCATATTTGAAGACTTTAACAGTTCTTTATTTTGTATGGAACCAAAAAAAAGCTCATATAGCCAATTGCCATATAGACAATTCTTAGTAATAAAAATGAAGCTGGGAACATCACCCTACCAGACTTTTGGCTGTATTGCAAGTCCATGGTGATCAAAACAGCATGGAATTGCCACAAAAATAGAGGCATAGACATTTGCAATCAACTAGAAAACCATAAGATGAAACTAACATCTTGCCACCTGATCTTTGATAAACCAAACGAAAGCAGACAGTGGAGAAAAGAATCCCTACTCAATAAATGGTGGCTGGAGAACTGGATAATTACATATAAAAGACTGAAACTGGGCTTGCACCTTTTACCACTTACAGAAAATGATTCAAGATGGATAAAAGATTTAAGTCAAAGGTGCGAAACAAGAAAAATCTTTGATGAAAATGCAGGAAAAATTCTTAAAGAGGTTGGCCTGGGGAAAGATTTTTTGAAGAAGACTTTCATGGAAACTGCAGCAACAACAAAAATAAATAAATGGGACTTAATTAAACTGAAAAGCTCTGTACAGCTAAGGAGACAACAACCAAAGAAAATAGACAACCTTCATAATAGGAAAAGATACTTGCATGTTACAAATCTGACAAAAGCTTGATAACCAGGATCTATGAAGAACTAAAATTAATTAACAAAAAAGAGCTAACAATCCCATCCATCACTGGGTAAGAAACATGAATAGAATTTTCTCTAAAGAAGACAGATGAATGGCTAACAAACATGAAAAACCACCCTGAGTTATCACCTAACCAAAGTCAGAATGGCCCACATCACAAGGCCTCAAAGCTGCAGGTGCTGGCTTGGATGTGGAGAGAAGGAAACACTTTTACACTGCTGCTGAGACTGCAAACTAAATCAACCTTTTTGGAAGGAAGTATGCAGAATCTTCAAAGAACTCAAATTAGACCTCTCATTTGATCTTGCAATCACATTACTAAGCGTCTACCCAGAAGGAAAAAGATCATTTTATCACAAGGACATTTGCACTAGACTCATTTATCAGAGCTCAATTTACAATCGCCAAGATGTGAAAACAATCTAAATGCCTACCAACTCAGGAATAGATTAACAAGTTGTGGTATATGTATATCATAGAATACTATTCAGCCATTAAAAGAGGTGGAGACTTTACATCTTTTGTATTAACCTGCAATGAGGTAGAATGCATTTTTCTTAGTAAAGCACCATAAGAACGGAGAAGTAAGAATCCAATGTACTCAATTCTAATATGAAGGCAGTAGATGACCTAATAGATGGTGGGGGGGGTAGGGGAATGAGGCAGCAGGAGGAGAGGAGGAGGGAGGGAGTTTGAGGGTCATGGTGTATGGCACAGCTCTTGGGTGTGGAACACAATTGTAAGAGGGACCTTATCTAACAAATGTAATCAGTATAACCTAATTCCTTATACCCTCAATGAACCCCAAACAATATAAATAAATAAATAATTTGTCTTCCTATATCTCCTTAAATGTGCACATACAGTTCACTACACCTGTTGCTGTGCTCTATTCCCAAATAAATATCTTTCTTTTCTAAAGAGACTCTCTGTTTGTCATCTGTGCTGACAATCTGCACATATGTGGCACAGATGTACTGACCTCCTGTTACAATTAAAACCGAGATCTCTCCCTCTATCTTCTTTCCGTCAGGCCCAACTCAGATTCTAACATGATGACATAATTTTGTCTGAATTTCTGTTGTCATATTTTAGGGTTACCTTCTTCGAAAATTCAGTGGGTATGGGGCAAGTGTTGTGATAGTCTTTTGTGCCCTGCTAACTCTTTGGGGTTATTTTTTAAAGTGAGTAACCTTTGAGATTTAGTTCACATCAGTTCAACTTTAGAGATCTTGCTCTTGCATTTTAATAGAAAATAATCCAGGTTGTCTACCAGGTTTCCCTGAATTCTTCATTGGATGTTCTACCCAACATAAAAGGCTTATGAAGAAAAAGGAATGTTCATGTCAATGACAACTAATGTTAAGTCTCTACTATTCTCTATGACTGATCCCCAAAAGAGGATTAGATGCTATCACATATTGAAGAGTTTGGTGACAGTAATTTGTGCCCTGCTAACTCATCAGATTATTTTTGAAAGGGAGGAACACTTGACATTTGGTTCACATCAGTTGCAACTTTGGAGGCTACTCTTATTAATATTGTGAACCAGTCATTTCTGAGAATAGCAAATACCAGTTCCTTATTTTCATTTTCCCCTACATAATAGAATGAGGTAGTGACACCTCCTTCCATCTGGAATCATTTGCCACCATATTTATGCATGATAAGTAGATTTATACAAATTTATAATTTTTTTCCAATTAGAGAAAATTCAAAAATCATCCTTAGGTCTTTTTCTTATGATACATTTTGTTATGACATCTTTTGTTCATCCTCTGTGGCAAAAATATCTTGCGTATAACTATGACTTGCTCCATGAACCTTTCTCTTCTTCAATAAACTTCATCTCATTATTGCAATAGAACATCATACTTAGTTAAAGTGTGAATTTTTCAGTCAGTGGATTCTAAACACATTGTTAAAATTTGCAAAAGGGCTCAGTGCCCATGCTCAGTGGTTAGGGTGCCGGCCATGTACACTGCGGCTGGTGGGTTCAAACCTGGCCCAGACCTGCTAAAAACAATGACAACTACAACAAAAAAATAGCCAGGCATTGTGGCGAGTGCCTGAAGTCCCAGCTACTTGGGAGGCTGAGACAAGTGAATTGCTTAAGCCCGAGAGTTTGAGATTGCTGTGAGCTGTGACACCACGGCACTCTCCCAAGGGTGACATAGTAAGACTCTGTCTCAAAAAAAAAAAAAAATGCAAAAGGCATACAAAGAAAAGATAGGAGATAACCCCTTCTAATGAACATCTCTGAGTAATTAGCATAGAAATTGGCAACCTTCTTGGTCCCTTATTAATGCCTTATGTGCTGATAGAAAGGCATAAATGTAGGCAGAGGTTTGACATAGGAGAAAAGGAGAATATGGCTCTACTGCTTATAGAATCTTGTTGAAAGAGGCACCTTTGACATAGGTAGGAGGTGCATAGAGCACAACCCCTGGAGTTCTGCTTGTCTCCCGAGGTCTTATTGTCTCCTGAATACTCGTTTAAAAAAACACCAAAGGTCTTTAAGTATTCTCCAAACGTCTTTCCAAAATGGATGTATTAGTTTACATTCCCACCAGCAATGTAGAAGTGTTCCCTTTTCTCCACATCCACGTTAACATCTCTGGTTTTGGGATTTCATCATGTGGGATAATCTTACTGGAGTTAGATGATATCTCAAGGTAGTTTTGATTTGCATTTCTCTGATGATTAAGGATAATGAGTATTTCTTCATGTGTTTGAAGGCCATGTGCTTGTCTTCTTTGGAGAGGTTTCTTTTCAGATCTTTTGCCCATCCTGAGATGGGATCTCTTGTTTTTTTCTTGCAATTACGTTGAAGTTCTCTATGTATTCTGGTTATTAGACTTGCCATTTGACCCTATAACTCCTTTACTGGGTAAAGGAATTATATATACCCAGATGACCAAAAATTACAGAACAACAAAGATATCTGTACCAGATTGTTTATTGCAGCCCAATTCATAATTGCTAAGTCATGGAAGAAGCCCAAGAGCCCATCGATACACGAATGGATTAATAAACTGTGGT
>CAUYON010076160.1:0-33158 GCA_963573935.1 Arctocebus calabarensis
AAGAGTTCCAGTCCAATTGTAAATGCAGTCAGTCTGGATTGTGGGACAGTTGGAGTTCTAGACTTCCAATCCGGGGCAGAGGTGAACTGAAGTATCAATGTGTCAAGGAAAACATTTATAACACCAATCACATTAAGATCAAATGGGCTACTATATTCGTAGAAGGGCTACCAGACACAGAAGCCCACAGATGCACTCACAGTCAGAAACATTGACATACAAACAAAACATAACAAACAAACAACCAATCACAGAACAACAGCTAAGAAGAAAAAAAAAAAAAGAATTCTACAATAAAAATGCTTCTTGTAAAATACTTGAGAATAGAGAAGAAGAAAAGCCTCTCACAAATATGATATAAGCTCTCTTAGAAGCTATAAGAAGGGAGGGAGAGGAGGGGGAGAGAGAACAAAGAAATTAACACGGGAGAGGAAGAAGAAATGTTCAGTTGAGAATAGGAGGTAATAAAAATAGCCTAGGAAAAGAAAGTGAAATAAAGAATTATTTATTGATAGCACCTCCAAGAAAAGGATATTCAAAAAAAAAATCTCAAAAATATTATTCTTATGTGTATATAGAATTGCAGTCCAGCAACAATGATCTGCTGTGAGAGGGGAGCGCGGGAGCCGGGCTCGTGGTGACTGTGGGGGGTGGGGGCTCATGGTGGCTGTGGATCTTGGGGGCCGTAGTGGTGGCAGCAGCGGTGGTGTCACAATTCACAATTTGCAGGGCAGTGGCACTGCGACTCATGGTAGCAGTGTCATGGGCGGCTGCACCGTGACTCACAGCAGCAGCGGCAGCGGTTGCTATGGCTGTGGCTCGCAAAGGCCTTGATGGCTGGAGGGGAGGGGGTTCTGTGGGGCTGTTGATGGGACCTTGAACTTTAGTTATTCTCCAGCTGAAGTGCTCGGGGCCCTCTTCACCAACTTCCATAGCTCAAAGTGTCTTTTCTGCACCTCTCAGGCTTCACCAAGGTCCCCGCCTAGTGTAACACTGACTAGTCACCCACTCTGTCTCTCAATGATCTGGGGAAAAGGCTCTCACCATTTTGGACATTCCAATGTGTCAGTCCAGCAGAGTCTGGACCCCTCGGCTCACGCCAGGGCTGTCCGGGTCTCCATGGTTCCTAGCAGTGCCCCTTTCTGATCGTCAAACTCTGAGATCCACACTTCAGTGGAATTTTCTCCCATTAGGACTTGTGGGTTGGGACCTGCTGTCCTCCGTGTGGGAGGGGCTGGCTGCCCCTCTGCCGGGCAGGGGGAAACGGTTTGCAACAGTTTCCATGGTTAAGAACTATATTTCAAACACGCCAATCCTCCCAATCTCTGTGTCTCACCTGCTGCCCATCCACTCCAATAGTTCACACGGGGAAAGATCCAGAGCTCCCACCCTCTCACCTGCTGACTGGGGAGAAATGGGCTACGGGACCGTCTCCACAGCCATCTTCCAGCCAACCCCCTCTGTATTTATCTTTTAAGGAAAGATGAGGTTTTGTATGCAGCAGATATCTGGCCTGAGTTTTTGTATCCAGTCAGCCAGCCTATGCCTCTTAGAAGGCAATTTAAGCCATTCACATTGAGACTATTGATAGGTCTGGTAGAATTTTGGGTATCAAGTTTTTTGAGAGATCAGTGGACATTTTTAATCCTTTGGAATTTGATCAAACTTTCAAAGTAAGTTTACTATTGTGTTGGAGAATTCCTCTGGTCATTATGGAGGGTAGGTCTGAGGATATCCTGGAGAGCTGGTTTAGTTATGGCACATTTCTTCAACATGTGAATGTTATTGAAGTATTTAATTTCTGCATCATAAATGAAACTCAGTTTAGCTGGATACATGATCCTGGGTTGAAAGTTATTTTGTTTTAGGAGATTAAAAGTCGATGCTCACCCTCTTCTAACTTGAAAGTTTTGATCAGAGAGATCTGCAGTCATTCTAATATTCTTCCCCTTGTAGGTAATGTTTTTTTTTTTTTTTTAACGTCTGGTTGCTTTCAGAATTTTCTCCTTCCTGTCAACTTTATTGAAGTTAATTATGATGTGCCTGGGGGATGTCTTATTCGGGTTGAGTGGTGCTGAAGTTCTGAAACTGTCTGCTATCTGAATTTCAGAATCTCTTGACCTGTCTGGAAAGTTCTCTTTCATAATCTCATGAAGAACAGCCTCTGTGCCTTGTGAAGCTACTTCGTCACCTCAGGAATCCCTATAAGGTGAATATTAGTTTTCTTCAAATCTTCCCAGTGCTCTGTGAGAGAATGATCCATTTTTGCTCTCCACTTCTCTTCCTCTTTGAGCGTTTGACAGCATTCAAAAGGCTTTGTCTTAAATGCCGGAAATCCTTTCTTCTGCCTGTTCCATTCTGTTACTGAGGGATTCTACTGTTCTCATATCTTGGAGGGCTGCGACTTCTTTTCTCAATGTGTCTAAATCTTTGATGATTTTGTCTTTGAACTCATTGACTTCTTAAGACATCTTTTGAATTATTCCCAGAATTTCTAACTTTAACTTTCCTTCCATTTTCTTGATCTTATTTCCCATCCAAATTCTAAATTTGATTTCTGACATCTGAGTCATCTGTTTGTGAATGGGATGCTCTGGTTTGGCTGGTTTTTCATTCTCTGAGGGAGTGGTTTGAAGTGTTCTGATTATTCATGTTGCCAGAATTTTCCGCTGATTCCACCCCATGATTGTTTTTCACTGTTTAGCTAGATGAACAGGTAAGGTGAAATTGGATTGGAGTCTTCTGGTTTTGTCATTGACCAGCCCTTCACCAAGGAATTAGGACTGGTTACTGCAGTTTTTCCTCTACAATTTTGCAAAGGCCCTGTAGAGTACTATAGTCTGTGACTCTAGAGGCCTGATTGGGGTAGTGAGGGTAGGTGGCTCTGTCTTGTATTCAGCTGATCTCTGTCCAATCTTAATGAATCAGTGACTCTGGATTGCAGTCTTAGCTTAGGAGAAATACAAGCAACGAGGACATCACATCCCCCACAGGTAATAACTGGAAGATGAAAATCAAACCTTTCCAGTACAACAAAACCAGGATACCACCTTGGAGGGTCCTTGAGTGATTTTTCCATTTCCAGAGTTCCAAACCAAATGTCCCAAACAGCACCCACTCTCCATCTGGATGGTTCAAAAGGTCTCTAACAACTAGATATTAGGAATCTACTGGTAGCTCAAGTGTGGCTTGAGCACCTCTGGTGCTCTGAGGAGTCAGACAGACCCGTCCAGTGGAAGGTTTGGAGCAAGGGGGTTGATGCCTCTTTCCCCACCTTGCTCACCCTTCACCACTGGACTCTGGAAACCCCAGTCTCTGGTAGCTCCACCAGCAGTCTCTGTTAACCCAGTCTCTGTGGCCCAGTTCTGTCCAATAATCAAATGTGCCTGGACTATGTGCCTGACAGTATCAAAGTAAGTTCACTGCCTCCTCCTCATGGTTACCACCCTCTGCTACCATCCAGCAGGGGAAACTGAAGCCTGCTGGCCTCAGGCACTTAATGGCAGCTGGAGAAAGT
Organism: Arctocebus calabarensis; assembly: GCA_963573935.1. Lineage (NCBI taxonomy): Eukaryota > Metazoa > Chordata > Mammalia > Primates > Lorisidae > Arctocebus > Arctocebus calabarensis. The sequence continues at coordinate 3,518 of CAUYON010076160.1, forward strand.
TACACTTAAGCTCAATCTAAACCTGAGGATATTCTGAGAGCAAAAGAATTTCTCCCTCAGCTGCTGCACCTTTGTTGCCACTGCTCTGTAGCTCTGGTACCCCTGTAGGGTGATGTCTGGTTCCCTCTGGTATACTACAGATTTGTGGAGATGACTCTCCCAAATTAGATCCCAGTGAGATCACTGTACTAATGCTGGTGTTGGGTGAGAGTTGTCTCCACTTGGTTTTGTGCACCTCAGCAGGTCCCAGGTCTCCAACCATAGTGCAGATACCAAAGCCTCCGCCCGCTGTTGAGATATATTTTCTCAGGGTCAGGTCAGTCACCTTTCCCTCTATGTCCTTCTGTACTTTTACTGGATTCACAGATTCAGCACAGCTGCATTGCCTCCGTCTATGCAATGCCCAGCCCTAGCCAAGAAGTGCAGACATTCTGCTCTCTGCAGGGGGTGGACTTCTAGACTGCCAGGCCAATGGGGAAGGGTCAACGGGAAGTTCAAGTTGGCAAGAAAAATATTTTTTTTTAAACTTCCGGCCAGACAAGGGAATTCCTGGGCTCACAGCAGGGGCTCTCTGGAAAAGGAGTCCCAACTTACAGCAATTCCCTCTGGTGGGGTGAGGGAGAAGAGTCTCACCTCATCACTCACAAGTAAAGATCCCATAGGAAGCAAGTGACTCTATTAGGGGATGGGACAGACACATGTCCTTTTTGGGATGAGACCTGTACCTGAAATCTGTTTCCTTGGAGTCAAAGCTTGCCTTGGCAGGGAAGACATGCAGTTATCCATCTCTTCACTCATCTCGGCTCCCCTCCTTCAGCTTTGTTTGGTTCTTTCTGGCCATTATCTCTCCCTCTAGACTGGAGCTTCTGTTGAAAGCTGCCTCCAGTCAACCGTCATCCCCCAGTCCCTCTTGTTCTTGTTGACTGTGAAAATTGTAGTTAGAGAAAGTAGCCAACTCAAGGATTTAGCAAAACACGAAACACATTAAGACAAAATGAGCAAATAAACAGAGAAAAAGGCTACCAGGCACACAAGCACACAGATGCATGGACAATCAGAAATAACTGGCCATATTGACCAAAAAAACCCTACACAACAACAAAAGAAATGATGATAAAAAAATACTCTAAAAATCTGAAGTATGTTCTCTCAGCAATAATAAGAAGGGAAGAAGAGGAAGAGATGAAAATAAAAAAAATGTATATTATTGGTAAAAACAGAAAAAAAAGAAAAAGAAATTAAAATAATAAAAGAAAATCGGCAATAACTCCGACAGGAAAAGGATAAAAAAAGAGAAGAAGGAAAAAAAGACTCCAACCACCAAAATATTGTTCTTATATATGTATATAAAAATAATACAACTATACGCATGGCGTAGGGGTCAACTTTAGTAGGAATCTATTTATATTGCAATATACTTTCTGGACATCAGGTGGTGCTGTCAGGAATTCCAAGGCTTATGCCTGATTCACGGTTTACTTTGTTACCATGGTTACCGCAGTATCTGGCCTGTAGAAAGAGGTGCCTGTGGTTGTCATTTCTGAGATTTCAAAATATGTTTTCGAACTGGCTGCCCAAACTCAGCTGATCTGTTTGAGACGGCACTCCTATCTGACCTCCAAATTGGATGCAGGAGTCCATGTTTCACCAACTTCTCCACTCAGCACCTAGATTCACCACAAACTGAGAATTGCAATCCTCTGTGGGGGAGGGGCTGGTTGCCTCTAGTGCCCGCCCTTTCAGCAGTGGGGCTGAGATTGTTGTGTCAGTGTCCATTGCTCAAGATTACACTTTTGAGTCCAGCAATCTGCCAGATTGCTACACACCCAGAGCTGCCAGTCTACTCCAATATTCCCTGCCAGGAATGATCACGTTTATTCATTCAAACCTGCTGTTCTGGAGAAAGGTGCCCATGGTGGGTTGCCATTTTCAACATTTAAAAATGTGTCTGTTCCTGGGTGGGATTCTTTCCCCTTAATTTCTGATTGGGCTGCCTAGCCCCCTGCTGCTCTGAACAACACCCCTCTCTGGTCACGAAATTCCACTCAGGAGTCCACACTTTGCCGAACTTTCCACAAAACACCTAGTTTCCCTGCAAACTGGGAACCGCAGTCCTCTGTGGGGGAGGGGCTGGTTGTTGCTGCCGCTGGATCCGTTGCAACTGTGGCACAAAAATTTCTCTAGCAGATTCTGTGGCTCTGGATTACATTTCAAGTTCAGCAATCTAGCATTTCTCCATATCCACCCTCCCAGCTGCCTGACCACACCAACACTCCGGACAGCAGAAGATGCAGCCACCCTCTCTTTCACCTTAAGATTTGGGAGAGTTGTGCTAGACATCCGTCCAGTCTGCCATCATGCTCCCACCCCTAGTTTGATTTATTTATTCTTTTTTTTTTTTTTTTGAGACAGAGGGCAGAGTCTCACTTTGTCACCCTTGGTAGAGTGCTGTGGCATCATAGCTCACAACAACCTCAAACTCTTAGGCTCTGGTGATTCTCTTGCCTCAGCCTTCCAAGTAGCTGGGACTACAGATCCCTTACCACAATGCCTGGCTATCTTAGACACATGGTCTCGCTCTTTCTCAGGCTGGTCTCGAACCCGTGAGCTCAGGCAATCCACCCACCTAGGCTTCACAGAGTGATAGGAATACAAGTGGCAGCACCCAGCCTGTTTGGTAATACACAAACCTCAGCCTTCCAAAGTGCTAGGCTTACAAGCATGAGCCAGTGCACTCGACCTTGAATTTTGAATTTTGAAATTAAAACAAAAAAATTCTGTAGAACTTGTGGCAGAATGTTGAGATTGGACTAAATGAATATGGATGTACAGGTTGCCCAGTATCATCCTCCATATTTTTCTGTGTGTTCAAAATTGAGGCCAGGTATGGTAGCTCACCCCTATAATTGCATCCCTTTGGGAGTTCAAGGCAGGAGGATGGCTTGAGGCCAGGAGCTGAAGACCAGCCTTAACTGTCGCATGACCTTGTCTCTAGGAAAAATAAGTCCAAAACCAGATGTGGTGATATGCACCTTTAGTATCAGCTAATGTGGAGTCTGAGACAGGAGGAGTTTGTGAACCCAGGCTACAGCAAACTACATTCCAGTGAAGTGTAGTCCAGCCACTGCAATCCAGCCAGGGCAACAGGGCAAGACCCTGTCTCTAAAAACAAAACAAAACAAAACAAAAATTAAACAAATAAATAAAATCAGTCATTCTTTTTTTTTTTAAACAAAGATTATTTTGGCTACATATTGTAGATTCTCCCAGTCCATTCACTGGCACACTCTCTGAAAACCATTCCAGGCCATCTCCTCCACACTACAGACAATACCTGCTCTCCCATCCTACCTCTACCTCCTGATCTTACTATCTCATTAAGGGACAGGACCAATCCACAGGAAATTTCCAGTCTCCTATCGCCACATCTTCTGCCCTTCTTGGTTCATCTGGACTTACATCCTCTACCTTCTCTCCTGACATTCTGCATGAATTATTGCTACTTGAGACTTTGATACAATACCTGATTTAATTATGAATCTATGATGGAAACCTCCATCCAATTTTTCTTCTTCTTTGAATTTCTGCATACCCATTTCCTACTCTGGAATCAAAGCCAGAAACTCCTAAAAATATTCCTGATGAAGCTTCTGCATGTAAAACACAATAATGGATACTTTGATACATACTAGAAATGGCAAAAACGTCAAAAACTTTCCAAACAAAATGTTTTTGCCATGGCTTTTGCTTTCACCAGAGAAGGTAATAACATCAGCCGTAATCCTCTCCTGGGAAATGGGAAATTAAAATGGATGATTTACTCTCATTCCATCAGCATTTGTTGGTAATTAGCTAAGAGAGAAGCTACCGCATGTGCCTTAGCTCTTCACAACCATGGAAGAGGGATTGTATTATAAATATTCCACTGAAATGCATTTAGACATAGGAATTTCTTTTCCATTTTCTCCTTCTGAATAATATATGAGTTGCGGTATCATCAATAGCCTCCATGATGATGTTATACCCATTTATCAACCATGATGTCCCACCGGAAGTACTTCATGTTCTCCCACCTTCTCACAGTAATGCTTTTGTACAAGAAAAGTTGTAAGACTAATTCACTAAAATCTACAAAAAGTTTTTTATATATGTTCGACCTTTTCTACATAATTGAACACAGCTAACTATTATAATGCTAACGGCTTAAGACACTTAATGCTAATTCAGAAAGCGGGTTCATGGAATGAATAAAAGCGTCTTTATATCAAGCACATGAACTATAATTGCCCTGGGCAAAATAGGTTATCTTTATTGCCCCTGAGGCAGCGGTTCTCAACCTGTAGGTTGGGATCCCTTTGTAACAATGAAAATACTCGGGCAGCATTAGGAAAGTTGAGAACCATTGCCCTGAGGAAATGCATCTCATTCCAATTATGGTGTGAAGTCAGAGGACTAAAGGAATGAATTCCTTAGAGACAAATGAAGCCAAATGTATGTTCAACTCAAGCAGCCCCCAAATAGAACACACAGCATATTTCTTCCGAAGTTTGTGCTCAGTACCACTAAGACATGAGACAAATGATTTGGTTCTCCATTTCCACCCACCTCACCTTTGCTCTTGTTGGGTTTTCCAAATGTGATCAATTGTTTGCTGAATATTTTTGACAGAAGCATTCATAATCCTTTTGAAACAGTTTCTCTTGCATAAGATACCTTTTTCATGTTCCCTGCATTGCCAATTGATAGTCTTTGAAATATGATGTTGGGATCTATTTTCTTCCTACATGTTCAAGTCAGTATGGGTAAGGCTGGTTCACAGTATTGGAAACACATTTAGCATTATCCACTAGGCATTTTGAACACCAAGATTCTTCCTTTTGCGTGTGTGTGTGTGTGTGTGTGTGTGTGTGTGTGTGTGTGTGTGTGTGTGAGAAAGAGAGATAGAAAGAGATTCCAGTTACTAGAATTTAATTCAGTGCCCCATAACTGCACCTCGGTTTTTTATTCAGGAGGAAATGATATCAGACAATCAAATGTTTCTGTTTTCCAAAATGTGAGAAAAGGTAATCATGGAAGTCCTTTACGTTCTCATTAGACAAGAGTTGTAAATGCTGATTTGTCATATTTTATAAAATTTCCCCAGTTCCAAGGACACATTTAAATAGGTGATTATGAAAACTTATGTGAAACACAGAATATTATTGCAATTAACATGGATTCTAACAGATACAAATAATTTCATGGGAATGAATGAAAAAAAATTCAGCTAAGTGAGCCCTTTAAATAAATTTGAATAAAATTCAAGAAAATAAGAACATTTGTTTAAGAATACTTTCTACGTCCTTTCATGGAGGTGTTAGCATATCATTTTAATCCAAAATTGAATTTCTAAACAGCCATATTTAAAGTGTGTAAACTAAGCATGTTTTCTATTTCAAATAATGCTGCCCATGACTGACTGACTCTATGTTATGGATCTACCATCAATACTTACTTCCCAGTAATCATGAATGAACTGCATCATTCTGCCAATATTCTAAAAATACCATTTACCAAATTATAAGACAGCTCATGAACCATGCACAATGTCATGACCAAGACAAGTTATCAAAATGTTCTGGCCCTATGCATTATTCACACAGACATAGGAGTCAAAAATTGAATCTGACCCAGTTAGGAGGATGTCCTTGCACACAGTAAGTTAACTGATATCTGAAAGATGTATGTAAAACTTGTCACTGACTCTGCCAATACCTCACTCTCTGGCTAACAACAGTGTGTTTAGTTCTCTACTACAGGGGTTAATAGGGTCAACACAATGACAAGCAGCTATTGAAGAGGTCCCAGCCTGTACTGCTGCCAACCAAAGAAAGAATTTCCAAAGTTCTAGAAAACAGCTAACCTGGGAAAATTAAACATTGACATTTAAACTGGATATATGGCCTGCTATGTGGCGCAAGAAGGAAGAGAGGTTAGACCACCAGGCTGTCCCACTAGTCCACAGGGCATTAAATAAAAGCACCAGTCTTAACCATTGATGGTACCACTGTAGGTACTACCCCCTTCACACCAATAATCAAAAGTTCACAGTGCATTAAATAAAAGCATCAGTCTTACCATTGATGGTACCACTGTAGGTACCACCCCCTTCACACCAACAATCAAAAGGGGTAAGTAAAGAAACCCAGGGTGTTGAATCACACTCCATACTGCGTGACATCCTGCACATGAGAACCAGGCAGTAAGAATAGTAGTGGAGCCCACTGTTAGTTCCTGTTATCTAAGTTATACAGTTATGAAAAGTTCCTTTACCTGTCTCTATCTCCTCAAACATACCTTCAAATTTTTCCAACATGTTCTGGCGCTCATTCCTGTGAAGATATTGCATTCAGTTTTACTTTAGGGTTCAGTGAAATATCACATGTGTACCAGAAGATGTGTCATATGCCACACGCTTTACACATGTGAGTCAGAGCTGATTTTCCTTAATGACATCATCAGAGGGCAAAAGTTACTCTCAACACAGTACCACACATCCTGCTCAGCTGCATCTGAAAAAGGGCTGCTTCCTCTATAGTCATCGATTCCTGGAATGTTTGCTGCATTGAAAGCAAAAGGACAAAGATGTTTAAAGGAAGGGCTCTGGAGTAATATGGTAGTGGAAGAATTCCTAGGCTGTCTGCCTCCAAGACATGGAAAGCAGATGTGTGCATGCAAGCACTAGGTGTGGGTCATTGGAAATGAGCCTGGGTCCCGACACTTATACATAGCTCCCTTTTATGCCCCATTTCAAGGTTCCAGTCACAGAAATCCATGTACCACCTACAGGACAGAGCTGCACCCCTGTAGGACAGCTGGGCTGGTGGGCTTTGGATTCCGCTCTGGGTTGGGAGCCTGATCCTCTGAAGGGAAAACCCAGGGTTCTGCAGCGTTTACCCTGGCAGAATCCAGAGCAATGGCAGGGCCAAGCTGCAAAGACACCAGACAGATCGAGCCCTTGGGTGGGCACAGCCTTCGTGGTCCCCTCACCCTCCTGGGTCTTTACCTCAGTGCCCAATGTCATAGGCTGCCAAAGCCTGCGCCTCCACAGGGCCCTCACAGCCCTCCTGATGGAACTCCTCCAGGGCATCATTGTTGCCTGTCTTTAGTGCCAGAGAGGACTGCTACCCTTGTGATCGCAATGACACTCTACAGAAGTAGGGACGGGTTGAGTGAGAGACCGCGAGTGAGTGTGAGGTTGTCTGGGTTAACAAGAGCAGGGGTGGGACCCCTGTTGCCCCCTGTCACAGCAGGAGGGGACCAGGAAGCTGGTGCCAGCGCCCCACTCCACCTAGTCCTGCTATTCCCTGTGCTGGCCACACAGGGCAGACGTGTGCCCTACATGCCACTGAGGTCCCCTTCCTTGCACAGACCACTGCCGCTGAGCCCTAGGAACAAAGTGCAGCCCTGGCCCTCAGGACCCCAGGGACGCCCTGCCTGCCAGTGAGTCAAACTGTGTGGTAAGTTTGAGCCCTCGGGATAGGAAGTGATCCGTTCTGCTCCTGTTGGGACTCTCAGACAATAGGCACTGCCCACTCGCCCGCGCTGACACCAGGGTAATCCCCAGGTGACCGGAGAGTTCAGTTCAGATGGCGGCTGGGCAGGAGGGACAGACCTGTACCGTGCCCACTCATTCCCTCAGTGAGTCTCTGTCAGGGGACCTGGGGACCCTCTGACCCACCCCCTGGCCAGCAATCAGTGCCTTCACCTAGACCTAGGCCCCACGTGATGCCAGGGACTTCTCAGAGATCAGCTTCGGCCCACCCTTTTCTGGGTCCAAACCCTAGACCTTGAAGGCCACAGGGCCACTGAGATCTGGCAGGCCCGACTCACAGGCAGTTGTGTCTCACCACACCCAACCCAACAGTGCCCCCCATTGGACCCAGATGACCTCCGCTAGGCATCACAGAGGCACTCTTCTGAGGCCAGGACTGTGCGGGAGCAGCGGGCCTCGATGATTGGCCAGTACTACATGCGCGGAAGCGGGGCCTCACCAGGGGCAGCACCGCTCTCCACCTCCAGGACCCACCCTGCTGTGGCCCCCAGACTTGGCTCTTCAGGTCCCCAGCCAGGTCCTCACCCTGGGGAGTGTCCCAGAAGGGAGGATGCAAGAGGAGGGAGAAGGGCCCACACCTCAGCCCTCACCTCCTGGCTCCTTGCAGCCAGCTCCAAGGAGTAGCCATCACCCTGAAGGTTTGCCTGTGTGTTCTGGCCACACACCCCTGTACCCTCACCCTCCCTGGCATGGTTTCTCACATGTCTCCACCTCACAGGAGATGTCATTCCATTCTAGGCCGGATTCCGCCACTTCCTCGCCGGCTGCACGGTGTGTCCCTCAAGCAGCCAGTGTTCTGGTAGGTGCCCGTGTTGCTTTTCTTTCCCCTGCCCTGGTTTGCACCCTCGTGGAGCTTGTCCACCCATGTACGCCGGTTCCTTGCCTGTGAACTTGACTGGGCAGGGCTCTTGTAGTGCAGGGGTCTCTCTTGTTAATACTGAGAACTTGGAGCAAATATTGTCTCGTAAAAATGCCCACCTTCCACTTTTCTTATTGTGTCGTTTGCCATGTGTGCTGCTCCACAAAATATTCATCCGATGTTTGTCTATGGACGGCTGAAATCTTAACAGTTTAGGCCCATTCTAAGCCGTTTATACTTTGAGCCATCTAATGTGTGGCATTTGTCCCAAAGATTTCATGCAACGTGAGGGAGTGCAGTTGCCATATCATGGGCTGGGAGAATATTCCATATTTCCCTGTTGTTTCCAAAGTACAATTCAACATCAGACTTAGTTCCTCTGGTTGCATACTCTCACCAACACAATATAGTAGGTTTCTTAGTGTCGCCATTTTAGTGGGTTTAAATTAACATTTGTGTGGGGTCTTCCTTTATGTTTATCCAAAGAACTCCAAGACTGAGCTCATTTCCCCTGGCCTTTTGAATGTCCATTGCATTAAAATGTCGTGCCTTGAGTGTTTTTGATTGCTTTGGATAACTTTCTTACAGTTATTTTGATGTGTCGTATACATTCTTAGTAACAATATTTATGTTTGTGTTTTCTGGTTGTTTTTATTTCTACAAAATATGTGTAGCATAAAAGTTACCATTTTTACCACTTTGGGGTATTTTCAATTTTCACTAAGTATATTCCACCATCACTACCAACCATGTAAAGAACTTTTCCACCTTTCCAAACTCAAACTCTGGCCCCATTAAACAGTAACTCTTCATTCCCACCTCCCCCTGTCCTCTGACAGCCACCACTTTGCTTTCCAACTTTACCAATCTGACGACCTTAAAATAGGTTCTGTGTCAAAGGACATTATGAAGAGAATGAAAAGATACCCTAGAGAATGGGAGGAAGTAGCAAATTATAGACATATCTCGTGAGGATCTAGTATGCAGACTATGCAAAGAACACTTACATTTCCAAGCAATGGCAAGACAAATGATATAAATCAGTAAAGGATGGGACTGCACATTTCTCCAAAAAATGGATCCAAATGGCCATGGTCACACCATGGGTCACCACCATTAGTCACTAGGGAAATGCAAATCAATATCACAAATAGCAGTTAAACTAAACTCCCAAAAATTGTCTACAATTTTTAAACAAGAAAAAAAAAATTGCCACTGAGAACGTGGAGAAATTGGAAGCCTTGTCCATTGCTAGTGGGAGCTTAAAGAAGTATAGATGTTGTGGACAGAAGATTGGTGGTTCCTGCAAAAGTTAAACATGTAATTACCACATGACAAAGGCATTGAACTCCCAGTTATCTACCTCAAGGCATTACAGACAGTTTCTCAAAAAATATGTGAGAATGGATGGCCATAGCATCCCTGTTCACAACAGCAAAAGATGGAAGCAACCCAAATATTCAGATATTAGTGGCTGCCAGGGACTGCAGTGAGGTAAGAATTAGGAGTGACTGCTTAATGGCACAGGGCTTCCTTTGGGATGGATGAAACTGTGAGAGACAGAGGTCATGATGGCACAATGTTCTGAACTTGCAATGCTTCATTTCATGTTATGTGAATTTCGCTTCAATCAACAATTTTTAATTTAAGAAACACAACAGTTGTTAGACCAATGCACTGAAATCTTCAAGTGTTTTTAAAGAAAATCTCAGCAAGCAATATTTATGTATGTATGTATGTATGTATGTATTGTTGGGGATTCATTAAGGGTACAAAGAACCAGGTTACATTGATTGCATTTGTTAGGTGAAGTCCCTCTTATAATTGTGTCCTGCCCCCAAAGGTGTGTCACACACCATGATCCCCTACCCTCCTCCCTCTTTCCTCTCTCTGCTCTTCCCTTCCTCCACCCACTCCTTCCTTTCCTGTCTCTGCTCTTCCCTTTGCCCACCTCTTCCCTCCTTCCCTCTCTCAACTCTTCCCTTTCCCCACTTCCCTCCTTCTCTCGCACTAGTCTCCCCTTCCCCTACTCCCCCCAACCATGTACTAGGCCATCAACTGTCCTCATATGAGAATTGAGTGCATAGGATCTTGCTTTTCCATTCTTGTGATGCTTTACTAAGAAGAATGTGTTCAATGTCCATCCAGGTTAATACAAAGGATGTAAGTCTCCATCTTTTTCATGGACGAATAGTATTCCATGGTATACATATGCCACAGCTTGTTAATCCATTCCCAGGTTGGTCAGCATTTTAGCTGTTTCCATGTTTTAGTGATTGTAAATTGAGCTGCAATAAACAGTCTAGTGTCAGTGTCCTTATGGTAAAAGGATTTTTTTTTCCTTCTTGGTAGTTGCCCAGTAATGGGATGGCAGGATCAAATGGGAAGCTAACTTGAGTTCTTTGAGGGTTCTCCATACTTCCTTCCAAAAAGGTTTCATTAGTTTGCAGTCCCACCAGCAGTATAAAAGTGTTCCCTTCTTTCCACATCCACTCCAGCATCTGCAGTTTTGTGATTTTGTGATATGGGCCATTCTCGCTGCGGTTACATGATATCTCAGGGTGATTTCGATTTGCATTTCTCTGATAATTAGGGATGATGAGCATGTTTTCATATGTTTTTTTAGCCATTCATCTGTCTTCCTTAGAAAAGGTTCTATTCATGTCTCTTACCCATTGATGTATTGGATTGTTGGCTTTTTCATGTGGATTAATTTCAGTTCTCTGTAGATTCTCATTATCAAGCTTTGGTCTGATTCAAAATATGCAAACCTCATTTCCCATTGTGTAGGTTGCCAATTTGCTTTGGTTGTTGTCTCCTTAGCTGTACAGAAGATTTTCAGTTTAATTAAGTCCCACTTGTTTATTTTTGTTGTGGCAATTGCCATGACAGTCTTATTCGTAAATTCTTTCTCCAGGAAGATATCTTCCAGTGTTTTTCCTATGCTTTCTTGAGGATTTTTATCATTTCATGCCTTAGATTTGGGTCTTTTTCCATCTTGAATCAATTCTTGTGAGTAGAGAAAGCTGTGGGTCCAGATTCATTCTTTTCCATGTGGATATCCAGTTCTCCCAGCACCATTTATTGGACAGGGATTCTTTCCCTCCAATGTACATTCTTGTTGGGATTATCAAAGATTAAGTGGCTGTAAGATGTTAGTTTCATTTCCAGATTTTCTACTTGATTCCAAATATCTGTGTCTCTATGTTCGTGCCAGTACCATGCTGTTTTGACCAGTATGGCCTTGTAGTAAATCCTGAATTCTGGTATTCTCATGCCCCCAGCTTTGTTTTTATTACTAAGAAATGCCTTAGCTATACAGGATTTTTTCTGGTTCCGTACAAAACGAAGGATCATTTTTTCCAAGTCTTGAAAGTGTGATGTTGATATTTTAATAGGGATGGCATTGACTCTGTAGGTTGTTTTGGGAAGTATAGACATTTTAACAATGTTGATTCTTCCCAGCCTTGAGCGTGATATGTTCTTCCATTTGTTAATATCCCCTGCTATTCCTTTTCTTAGGGTTTCATAATTGTCTTTATAGAGGTCCTTCATCTCTTTTGTTAGGTATATTCCTAGGTACTTCATCTTCTTTGCAGCTTTGGCGAGAGGGGTTGTGTCCTTAATTTGCCTCTCATCTTGGTTGTTACTGACATATACAAAGGCTACTGACTTGTGGACATTGATTTTATATCCTGAGACATTACTGTGTTTTTTGATGACTTCCAGGAGTCTTGGGATTGAGTCATTGGGGGTGCCCTAAGTGTAAGATCATATTGTCAGCAAAGAGGGAGAGTTTGACCTCCTTTGCTCCCATTTGGATGCCCTTCTTTTTGGATTTCTTTCTTTTGCCTGATTGTATCGTCTAGAAATTCCAGCACCATGTTGAATAGTAGCGGCGATAGAGGACAACTTTGTCTGGTTCCAGTTCTAAGTGGAAAAGTTTTCAGTTTTACTCCATTCGGTAAAATATTAGCTGTGGGTGTTTTTCATAGATAGCTTTGATCAGTTTAAGAGATGTGCCACCCATGCCTATACTCTTCAGTGTTCTAATTAGAAAAGGATGGTGGGTTTTATCAAGTGCTTTTTCCACATCTGTTGAGAGGGTCATACAGTCTTTCTTTCTGCTTCTGTTAATATGGTGAATAATGTTTATGGAATTGCATATTGTAAACCAGCCTTGCATCCCTGGGATGAAACCTACTTGATCGTGATGTATGTCTTTTTTAATGACAAGCTTTAATCTATTGGCTAGGAATTCGTTGAGAATTTTTGCATCTATATTCATTGGTGAAATTGGTCTGAAGTTCTCCTTTTTATTTGGGTCTTTTCAAGGTGATGTTTGGTATCAAGGTGATGTTTGCTTTTTAGAATGTGTTGGGGAAGACTCCTTCCTCCTCAATTTTTTGGAAGCAAGCAATTTTTAAATGTTTTCGCTTAATATTTAGCCCATTTCTGCTTACGTATAAATGCGGTATGTGAAATAAAAAAAAAATATGCTTTGAAAACAAAACAAGTACTGAAAACTGTGACAAGGTTTGACATGTTTGCAAGTCACTTTAATGTCTGCTTAATGGCAAGGAATGGGTTTGCCTACCTGCTTCCTCATTCAACCTCTTGCAATGTGTCATTTGTAGTGAGGTTTGCAAGGCCATCTGCACTCACAGACTGACCTGGGGAAAGGACAGGGTTCCTGAGATGATCACTTAAGGACTGCTGAAAACTTGTTTGCTTTGATGATGTTTAATCAACTCTTTGGCCAAAGTAGAAGCTAGGGAACACAGATGCTAGGGCACACTATGAAAGTGACAGGTTGACGAGTGGCAGAGTGCTGACTCAAACCCACATCTGTCTTTTGGACAATCTCTCTGATTTCAAAAGGTCCCAGGAAATGCAGCTCACTCTGCCCTCTCTGGGGAAGTAGACAGGCTAGATGGTAGGTCTGCATAGGTAACCATGTAGCCGCCACACGGGGAACCTGGAGTGGGCTGGAACTCTTCACTCACCTGGCACACAGGTATGAGTGGAGTCCCACTTGCCTCTCCCCTTGTGGCACATGGACAGCAGTGGCTGTCTTGCAGGTGGACTACATTTTCTTGGTCTGGTGTTGTACTGGGCTTCCTCGGGCTTCATCTAATGGGAGCTGATTCTAGGTATCCCTCTCCAATGGAGCATTCAGGGACCGAGGCTGGGGGCTTGAAATCGGCCATGAGGGGCATATTTGCCAGACAGAATGAAAACATTCTGGGAATGGGATATACACCCTCCTCCCCGAGGGCCTGTTTGTATCTTGTCCCTGCCAGGGATGACCATGGCAGGATGAGCTGTAGCTCATTAATGGCAGGAAGAGCTGTGTGGAAGTGCAGTTCCATGACTGGTAGTTTGGCTGACTGTGAGGTAGGGCATGTATACTGTGTACTCAAGTGACAAGAGACCTGCCTCTGAGCAGATGAAGCAGGACCTGTGGTTTGAACAGTACGTGCTGAGCACAGATCCTAGAGGTGGCAGGGTATCCCTACCTACCTATCGCCATGGGTCACAGGCACTTTGTAGGGTTGTTTCTCTTCACAGGGACCTTTGTGTCCTGCCTACCCAGTGGAGACCTAGGGTCTTTGTTCCTGCCACAGCCTGACTTTTGGCTTGTCCGTCCTGTGGCCTGTGGGTGCTTTTATCCTCACAGGTTTCATCCTCTGCAGGTCAAGATGAGGTGACCAAGAGTGACTGATGCCACCTGCACCAACATATCCCTGACCCTATGCATCTGACAGCATGGAACGTGATCCTTCTTGGGATCTGTATCCTGAGTCCATGTGTCCCAAAGGGGCATCCTGTTTTCCTTTTACTTGCCTTCCTCTATAGCCCATTTTGTGACAGTCCCCTGCCCCCCCATGCCTATCCCACAGAGTAGTTTGAATACTGTCTCTAATACATCATTCATTCATCCACTCACTGGGTTGGAGAGGGTGTGAGTGACAGAAACCGAGATCAACATTGTGCCCCTGAGGATGCATTTGCACTTCTTGGTTTCCATAGAAAGCTAGGGTCAAGGAGAGGCTGTTTCTTGTCTCTATGTCAACTTGGATAAGGCATTCTTTCCTGGGGGCAGATGCATGCTCAAGGATATTACAGACCGCAGGGCTGTCGTAACTGTGGAATCACCAGGCCTAGTAGGTGTCTGCTATCATTGTGAGCTTGACTGTGTGTATGTGCATGTGCAGGTGCATTAGGAGCCCGAGAGCATGGCCCCAGTTGGACATCAAGGTCTCTAATCCCTGTTAATTGTCAGAGGCTGGCAGCTCCTCGTGAAATGGAGGCTAGGGAGTTTGAGTCATGTGTGCTCCCCCAACCCCGGTTTAGTTTCCCCAATGGACACCTTTTTTGGTGAGGGGACTGACATCTGATTCTGTAAAGCACTAGTTCTCAAGTCTTTCTGAACCTACACGATTTTCACTGTTCCCTTAATGATGCAAATTTACTCATTTATACCTCCCCATCCTAAGAACCTCTTACGTGTACATTGGAGTGAGAAGTTCAAAGTTAGCAGAAGATGACATAAGATGGGCAGGACTAGAAGTTCTGACGTAACCCTGAACAGCCCAGGGGTGGTGCAGTGCTCATCTCGGGTAGCTGACACATCTTGTCTAGCAGACAGATTCCTGGAGTCAAGCCACAAATGACAGTTAGGTAAATCAGATTAAGATCTGGGAGAACCACTTCCTCATTCTATAATCATCAATTAGAAACCTCTTAGCAGGGATATGGTTCTGTCATGTGTGGCTGCATGTTTGGAAGTCTATGTTAGGGATATGGCTTTTTCTCTGTTGATTGTGTTTCTAAAGATTTTCCTTACAGGATGTGCTATATGGGACATACTCCTGCTTGCTGATGCTAGGCATTGTGGTTCTGTGACTGGAACCTGCCAGCCCCACTGGGTCTTCACCGTCTTGTGTGGGTATCCTAGCGGGGGCCTTCCTGGGGAACAGGTGGTCAGGAGGGAGGAGGACTGGTTGTGTCATCCCTTCTGAGGCTTTCCACTCAGAGTCACTCCAATAACTTTCCTTTGTACAATACGGATGTGTCTTTGTCATAGGGAGAAAAGGTCCAGAATGTGGATTTTCCCCAAATTCCAAGCACTCCTTTCACCACGTTCCCACACAAAGACCAGCACCAACAGAATTGTCCCTGGTGTGGCTGTGCTAAGAGGTCTAGTATGATGGACATTGCCTGGGATCCTGGCCCTGGAGCAGGAGCTACTCGACTCCCAGGATCACTGCCAGGGAGTCAGGTTGCACAGGTCTCCTCCCTGACCTTCTCTCAGAACCTCATCCTAGATCAGAAATGGCAGCCCTCTTTGCAAGGGAGTCCAGGCCCAATCTCTGAGGGTCACCTCCCATCTTAAGGTTCTCAGGACCCCATATCTGCCAGGGCATGTCCAGGCCTGGGAAAGCCTCTGCTGTATACCACTGCACTCTCTTCATTATCTCATCCTTCCCTTTTACCCTTCGGTGACCTCCACATCATCATATCATGTTGTCCTTTATGGAAAGGAAAAAGATAGAGGACACTGTCTAATTATGACATTTTTTTCTCTTTCCCTTCAAGGTGTCCCTCCCACTTTGCTTTCTGGGAGTTTTGCTAGACGGACCTAGGCCTTTGTGTGAATGTGTGTGTGTGGTTCAGTCAGGGGATTAGCACTTTGGAATCTGTGGCTGGAGAGTTTCCCTTATTTTGGAAAATTCTCCACTGTCCCTTCCCCCCTCTTTCTTCTTGGACTCAGAATGAATCAAAAACTACCACCTCCTTTAAGAGGGACTTTACCTAAAAAAGGCAATCAGTATAACCAACCTGGTTCTTTGTACCCTCAATGAATCCCCAACAATAATTAAAAAATATATATACCATCTCCCCTCATAAACCTACTTCCATCCTCTTACTCTTCTTTTTGCTGTGTAACCAGGGCATGAGATTTCTGTTTATGTTTCCAGACTTTTTCTTGCATTTCAGTGTCTTCCTTGCCCTGTGACAAGACGGTGTTGTTGTCCACGTGAATGTGTAATTTGCATAAAGTATGTAATTTATTCTTAATGGTAGCTAACCAGAAGTTGTGACTGAATGTTTTTCTGCACCAGTACTTTTTTTTTTTTTTTTTTTGAGACAGAGCCTCAAGCTGTCACCCTGGATAGAATGCTATGGCATCACAACTCACAGCAACCTCCAATTCCTGGGCTCAAGCTAGTCTCTTGCCTCCACCTCCCAAGTAGCTGGGACTACAGGCACCCGCCACAACACCCGGCCATTTTTGGTTGCAGCCATCATTGTTGTTTGGCAGGTCCAGAATGGATTTGAACCCACCAGCTCAGGTGTACATGGCTGGCACCTTAGCCCGTTGAGCCACAGGCACTGAGCCAGCATCAGTACTTTTAAGGAATGGGGCAAAGGATGGGGTGAGAGGAATATTTAAGATTTTTTTATTTAAAATAACTCCCTTGTTAAGTTCAAGAAGATGCTAATGGAATTATAGAGAATATGCCAGCACACTGAGGCCAACTTGAGTATAGGGTCTTTTATACACCAATAGTCAAGAGTGGCTAGCACCAAAAAGCTAATGACCCCCAGAAGTAGGGGTAGGAAGGTTTTTACGTTATGTTTTCAGTTGGGAGAAGGTTCTTAGGAGCAAAGTGGAATTTTGTAAACGCAAAATTTGCATGATTAAATCCATAGGGCATGGTTTTGGGGTTTTGACAACGGGGGTTAAATATTGTACAAAGATAGGACTATGGTTTTACAAGGTTTTGCAGTTTTAAGATAATCTCCCTGTTTCTGCAGGTTGTGTTTGCTCAAGCAATTAGCTTATTTAAGCAAGAGGAGGGGAAGGCATCTTGAAACTGTTTTTCAGAAGTCAGTTTTAGTGTTTTTTTTTTGTTTTTTTTTAACAAAATAGGGTTACTCTGGCCTCACACCATTCTGACTATCTCTCCTAAGGTATGGCTCTTATAATAATAATAAAAAAAATCTGTAGGGCAGAGCCATAGCTCACTCGGTAGGACACTGCCCACTACACAGGGCTGGCTAGTTCAAATGAGGCCCAGGCCTGCTAAAAGAAGAATGACACCTGCACCAAAAAGAAATAACCGGGTATTATGGTGGGAGCCTATAGTCCCATCTACTTGGGAGGCTGAGACAAAAGATTCCCTTAAGCCCTAGAGACTGAGGTTGCTTTGAGCTGTGTGATGACACCGCACTCTACCCAGGGTGACAGCTTGATACTCTATCTCAAAAAAAAAAATGTAATGGACAACATAATTATCATTGAAAATAATTTGAGAAGATGTGACCAAATGTGAATACCAAAGAATATCCAAATAGGCCATATACTTTTTTGAAGGCTTTTAAATATCTTATAGCAGTGTATGTGTGTAAGTAGCATAAAGATTCTGGAGTGTGTGGAATCTCAAATTTTCAGTAAGCATTCCTGGATAATTGGATAACTGATGCTTAATAGAGTTCCTATGGTGCAATTGTAAGTATCATTATAGAATTTCCACATATATGTTTAAAATAACAAACAAAATGGAACAGAAAATATCTTTTACACTGTAGGCAGAAACATTGGGAGGGATGTGTGGAGTTAGTGAGTGTGGGTTATATGCATCCATGCCCGGCATTTTGGGTTCTAACTTCATCCTGCCCCGTGTGTGTGTGGGTGTGTCTGTGTGCGTGTAACACAGAGAGACAGAGAGAGAAAGAGAGAGATAGAGATAGAGAGAGAGAGAGAGAGAGAATATTTGTGCCAGCTTTGAGGGGGATGTGCATGCAACTGTACGTTGGGGCTTAGGGGCATCCATTCATGCCTGTTTTGTGAGACAGGCTGGAAGGTCCAACTGAGGGGAGACAAGCAGCTGAGTCACCTGTGATACCTTCTCTCTGTTGTTCTGTCTCCTCAGGTGATACCTGCCCTTGAGAGCCCAGTGCTGTGAGTTCTGTAAGGCAGAGAGTGCCAAAGCTATGTGATCATACAGCCCTAAGACCAGACTTTCTGGGGGTGTCCACCAAAGTATGTGTATTTCTTCATCATTGTACATTCATCTGACACCTATAGGTGTGTGTGAATGAAACATGCACATGTGCACTTATTAGGAAATGATCTTTCACGCCATGAAACTTAAAATTTGAAGTCCAGGAAGCCTGAGCTAAAATATGTAAATGAGATATAGTATACATTGCACAAGATTAGGGGAAACTAGAGAATATTAAGGGTATTTGGGGTAAGAAGGCGGGAAGAGAAGGATTGCAGGAATAATCTCATCTTTTGCAGCACACTTCTATGAAGTGGGACATCTCATTAAATAAAGTGTAGACACCTGGGAAACCTTGTTTTGAAGAGACTCACAAAAATTCTGTAGGAGAATGAGCACTCACAAGGCACTGTGTCCAAGTCCCTTATAGCAGCAACATAAGTTGAACATGCCATGTACACCGAAGTGAGCACGTGAGCACCTGAGTAATGTGTTGGAAGGACATGCGTCATACTGTAAAGAGTGAGCATCTGTTAACATGTTATCCCTTTCATGAATCTTTTTGTGCATTTCATATTCTCTGCAAGCACATTTAATGTTACTGTGAATTGGAAACATGCATCAACATTAAAAACCTCATTTTTGTTTGACTCACGCACAGACCACTCATATTGTGTCCAAGGCCAGTTCTAGGAAGGAACAAAAGGAAAAATTCTCTCTGTTCTCAAATTGGAGAAGACAGGCATCCATAAAGTAGCATAACGTGGTGGTATTCTGAAATGCAAATAAGGAAGAAAACCAGGCACAGCACTTGGAAAAAATTGAAGATGGTGGCCGAGTAGCAGCTTCTATGCAGTCAGAGGCAGTGAGAGTGGGGAGAGAAGACTCTAGACATCTCTGGCTTGTGTGACTAGAAACATCACTTTGGGGATGCAAGGAAACAGTGAGAACTCTGGACCTTAGGAGGAGGGCAAAAGCAGTGGAGAAGTGGCAAGTGGTTGTGTTCGTTTGGTCTGAGTTCAGTCTGAGGCCGTGACGGCTGTTGTGGCTGTACCTACAATAGCAGTGAGATAGCAGACAAGGAAGGCTTTCTCTGTGGTTTGTTTTGTTTTTGTTTTGACTTGGGCTCTCAGTTGAATTACTTTGGGAGAACTTGGGTGAGATTTTAGGTGACTTTAGGCATTGTCCAGGATCCAGGACTGAACTGCTGGGCCTAGTGGAGCTATCATTGTTCTGTTATGGGCCGTGCACAGCCATTTTGGGAGAGCTGCCCTGTAAGCTCTATGCTCAGGGTTGCAGAGTGAGGCTTGGGCTGGGAGACCACGGGTGAATGATCTAGTGACTGTGAACAGCACTGGAGGCCTGGACTGAGATGGAGGGGAAGAGTGGAGGTTTCAGTGTTTGGTAATGTCTAGCAGCTCTCCACTGCCTTGCAGCCTTGGCCCACAGGGGCATAGACTGTGGTTGGTTTTGACACACCAACAGGCAGCCACTTCAGGAGAGATCCCAGTTAACAAGCACATTCCTGGAAAGCCCCTTCTGAGCCAAGGTTAATGGTTTAAAGTATCTTTTAAGCAGGCTGAAGAGAGATTCAGGCTCTCAACCCTGCTGGGTTTGAGGGCAAAGAAATCAGCAGAGGCCTTCAGTCTCCATCTTATACAGCTGTATCAGCATTGTGATTAGCATCTCATACCTCAGAAGAACATCTGTTGCCCAGACAATATTCAGCAAAATATATATATGTGTGTGTGTGTGTGTGTGTGTATAGCTTTGTTCATGGATAGTTTTTCCTTTCCTTTTTTTTATTTCAAATTTTCCCCCCTAGATTTTTCTTTTTTTTTTCACTTTCTTCATTTTTCTAGTGGGAATATAATTTTCCATTGTTTTCTTCTTTAATAATAAGAACTTATTTTTTTGCTAGTGTTTCTGTTACTGTTATTTGGTTTCCTCCCCCAATTTTATCCTGTAAAGATTTCTGTTTATTTTTGTTTGATTTATAGTATTTTTGTTTTACCCCTCTATTTGGTGGAGGTGGGGTACTATGTCTTCTCAGACTGGCAAAGAACTGCTGACATCAAGGAAACTACCCAAACCAGTACCCCTAGAGGTTGGGGATTTTTAAGGTGTATGTCAGAGTACCCTAATGTATACCTTTATTACTCCTGTCTCCCTCTTTCTGTGCCTCTCTTCTATTTGTCAATATTCCCTTTAACTCACCCCTTCTTTTTATCTTTTTTCTTCTTTTGATCTTTTTCTTCCATCTTCTTATCCTTTCAGTCCTATACCAAAAGGACTCATCCAAACTGGAAAATGTATTGCTTTAGATGCCTACATCCAAAAAAGAGAAAGAGAGTGCATCAGCAAACTCACAAAACATCTTATGGAGGCATGGTAACTTAAGGAGTAAGAGGAAGTGAAAGGAAAATTAAGGCAAAGAAACATATAAAAGAAATCACTTATGCAGAAGAAACAGCAGAAAAATCCTGGCAAAATGAAAAACCAGTCCAGAGCAACTCTCCCAAGGGACTATGAGGTAGTTACTACAGAAGATTCCACTTATAAAGAAATGTTAGAAATGACAGAAGGGGAATTTAAAATACAGATGATGAAAACAATGAAGGAAATTGCTGAGAAAGTGGAAAATAACCAAAAGGAATTCCAAAAACAGAATCAAATAAGAGATGAACCGATATGAAGAATATAGAAAGGATATAGTAGAGCTGAAGGAATTGAAGCAGTCAATTAGGGAACTTAAAGATGCATTAGAAAGTATCAACAATAGATTAGACCATGCAAAAGAAAGAATCTCAGAGACAGAGGACAAAACTCTTGAGATAACTCAGTTAAAAGTCTTAAAGAAGAGAGAAAGAACGTTCACTGACAGAATCATGGAACTTCATAAAGCATTCAAATATATGAGTATAGGTAACCCAGAAGGGGAAGAAGACTGCCCCAGAGGAATGGAAGCCATACTGGAGAATATTATAAATGAAAATTTACCAAATATCACCAAAGATTTTAGTATACTCCTTTCAGAGGGATATTGGACCCCAGCTCACTTCAACTCTAATAGAGCCTCTCCAAGGCACATTATGATGAACCTGTCCAAAGTCAAGACAAAAAAGATTCTGCAAGCTGCCAGGAGTAAGTGCCAATTGACCGACAGGGGCAAATCCATCAGGATGACTACATACTTCTCTAATGAAACTTTTTTAAGCCAGAAAACAATGGTCATCTACCTTTAATTGTCTTAAGCAAATAATTTCTGTCCTATAATTCTATATACTGCTAAGCTAAGCTTTAAAATTGATGGAGAAATAAAATATTTTACTGACAGGCAAACATTGAGGAATTTGACACAAGAGCAGCTCTACAGGAAATACTTCAACCTGTTCTACACATTGACCATCACAATGGACTACCAGCAAAGTAAGTACCCAGAAATTGAAAGACAGAACCTAGCTTCCACAATGATGCAAAAGATAAAACTAAGCAATAGACTTTCACAAAATAAGATGAATGGAATGCCACCACACTTATCAATTAAATTATCGCAATAAATGTTAATAGCTTATTCCCCACTGAAGAGGCATAGACTGGCTGATTGGATTAAAAAAACAGAAGCCATCCATTTTCTGTCTGCAGGAAACACAACTAACCTGAAAAAATAATTAAAATTCTTGAGTTAAGGGTAGGAAGACAATTTTTCAGGCAAACGGAATTCAGAACAAAAGAGAGGTTGCAATCATATCATCAGGTACAAGTAGATTTAAAGCAACTAAAGTCAAAAAAGACCAAGATGGGTATTTCATATTGGTCAAGGGAAAAATACAACAAGATGTTTCAATTCTAAATATCCAAGTTAAATGTTCCCAGATTCTTGAAATAGACCTTAATTAGTCTGAGCAATATGATATCCTATCATAAAAAAGGGAACTTTAACACTCCTCTTACAGAGCTGGACAGATTCTCTAAACAGAAATTAAACAAAGATATAAGGCACTTAAATGAGACTCTAGAACAACTGTGCTTGATAGATGTATATGGAATACTCCATCCCAAAGATAAAGAATATACATTCTTCTCATCAGTTCATGGAACATTCTCCAAAATTGATCATATCCTAGGACACAAAATTAACTTCACCAGAATCAAAAGAATTGAAATTTCACCTTGTATCTTCTCAGACCACAGGCATTAAAGGTGGAACTCCACTCCAACAAAAACATTCAACCCCACACAAAGGCATGGAAATTAAACAACATTCTGTTGAATGACAGTTGGGTACAGGAAGAAATAAAAGAGGAAATCATTAACTTCCTTGAGCATAAAAACAATGAAGACACAAACTACCAAAATCTGTGAGATACCCCAAAAACAGTCCAGACAGGAAAATGTATTGCTTTAGATGGCTACATCCAAAAAACAGAAAGGGAGTGCATCAGCAAACTCACAAGCCATCTTATGGAATTGGAAAAAGAAGAACAATCTAAGTCTAAACCCAGCGGAAGAAAAGAAATATCAAAAATTAAATCTGAGATTAATGAAATGAAAACAAAAGAATCATTCAGAAAAGTAATGAAACAAGGTTTTTTTTAAAATAAATAAATAAAATAGATAAACCTTTGGCCAAACTAATGAGAAATAGAAAAGTAAAATCTCTAGTAGCCTCAATCAAAAATGATAAAGGAGAAATAATAACAGATGTCACAGAGATACACGAGATTATCTCTGAATACTACAAGACACTGTATATCCATAAATTTGACAATGTGATGGAAATCCATCAATATTTGGAATCATACCCTCTCCCTAGACCTAAGCAGGAAGAAATAGATCTCCTGAAGAGACCAATTTCAAGCACAGAGATCAAAGAAACAATTAAAAAATCTCCCCCCAAAATATGCCCTGGTCTGGATGGCTTCATACCAGAATTCTATCAAACCTTAAAGAAGAGCTTGTTCCCATACTTTAGAAATTATTCCAAAAAATTGAGGAGGAAGGAATCTTTCCCATCACCTTCTACAAAGTAAACATCACCCGGATACCAAAACCAGGAAAAGACCCATCTAAAAAGGAGAACTTCAGACCAATTTCACTAATGAATAGAGATGCAAAAATTCTCAACAAAATCCTAGACAATAGATTACGGGTTATCATCAAAAAATTCATACATCATGATCAAGTAGGTTTCATTCCAGGGATGCCAGGCTGGTTTAACATATGCAAATCCATAAACGTTATTCACCATATCAACAGAAGCAAAAACAAAGACCATGTGATCCTCTCAATAGATGCAGAAAAAGCATTTGATAAAATCTAGCATCCTTTTCTCATTAGTACACTGAAGTGTATAGGCGTAAGTGGCACATTTCTTAAACTGATTGAAGCTATCTATGACAAACCCACAGCTAACATTTTATTGAATGGAGTAAAACTGAAAGCTTTTCCACTTAGAACTGAAACTAAACAAGGTTATCCTCTATTGCCACTACTATTCAACATAGTGGTGGAAGTTCTAACCAGTACAATCAGGCAAGAAAAGGAAATAAAGGGCAGCCAAATCAGAGAAGAGGAAGTCAAACTCTCCCTCTTTGCTGACAATATGATCTTAGAGAACTCCAAAGACTCAACCACAACACTACTGGAAGTCATAAAAAAATACAATAATGTTTCAGGATATAAAATCAATGTCCACATGTCAGTAGCCTTTGTATACGCCAATAACAGCCAAGATGATAGGCTAATTAAGGACACAATCCCCTTCACCACAGTCTCAAAGAAAATGAAATACCTAGGAATACCTAAAAAGAGGTAAAGGATATCTATGAAGAAAATTATGAACCCCTAAGAAAAGCAATAGATGAGGATATTAAAAATGGAAGAACATACCATGCTTATGGATAGGAATAATCACCATTGTTAAAATGTCTGTACTTCCTAAAGCAATCTACAGAATCAATGCTATCCCTATTAAAATACCAACATTGTACTTTCAAGACTTGGAAATAATAATGCTTTGTTTTGTATGGAACCAGAAAAAAGCCCATATGGCTAAAGCAGTTCTTAGTAATAAAAACAAAGCTGGGGGTATCAGCTTACCAGACTTTAGGCTGTAGTGCAAGGCCATAGTGTTCAAAACAGCATGGTCACAAAAATAGAGGCATAGCCATTTGGAATCGAATAGAAAACCGGGAAATAAAACTAAGACTTTATATCCAGCTAATCTTTGATAAACCAAACAAGAACATACACTGAGGGAAAGAATCCCTATTCAAAAAATGGTGCTGGGAGAACTGGATATCTACAATGTAAAAGACTGCAACTGGACCCGTACCTTTCTCCACTCACAAAAATTAACTCAAGATGGGTAAAAGACCTAAACTTAAGGCATGAAATGATAAAATTCCTCAAAGAAAGTGTAGGAAAAAATACTTGAAGATATCAGCATTGGGAAAGACTTTATGTAGAAGACT
Organism: Arctocebus calabarensis; assembly: GCA_963573935.1. NCBI lineage: Eukaryota > Metazoa > Chordata > Mammalia > Primates > Lorisidae > Arctocebus > Arctocebus calabarensis. The sequence continues at coordinate 28,463 of CAUYON010076160.1, forward strand.
TCTGTGGCAACTGCAACAAGAAAAATAAACAAATGGGACTTAATTAAACTGAAAAGCTTCTGTACAGCTAAGGAGACAACAACCAAAGCAAATAGACAACCTACACAATGGGAAAGGATATTTGCATATTTTGAATCAGATCAAAGCTTGATAACTAGGATCTATATAGAACTCAAATTAATCTGCATGAAAAAAGTCAAGAATCCCATATATCACTGGGCAAGAGAGATGAACAGAACCTTCTCTAAAGAAGACAAATGACCAACAAACATATGAAAAAATGTTCTTCGTCATAATTATTAGAGAAATGCAAATCAAAACCACCCTAAGATATCATCTAACCCCAGCGAGAATGGCTTACATCACAAAAACTCAAACCTGCAGATGCTGGCATGGATGTGGAGAGGGGAACGCTTTTACACTTTTGGTGGAACTGCAAACTAATACAGCCATTTTGGAAGGAAGTATGGAGAACTCTCAAAGAACTCAAGCTAGACCTCTCATTTGATCCTGTAATCCCATTACTGGGCATCTACCCAGAAGGAAAAAATTCCTTTTACCATAAGGACACTTGCACTAGAGTATTTATTGCAGCTCAATTTGCAATCAACAAAATGTGGAAACAGCCTAAATGCCCACCAACCCAGGAATGGATTAACAAGCTGTGGTACATGTACACCATGGAATACTATTCAGCCACTAAAAAAGATGGAGACTTTACATCTTTTGTATTAACCTTGATGGAAGTGGAACATATTATTCTTAGTAAAGCATCACAAGAATGGAGAAGCAAGAATTCTATGTACTCAATTCTCATATGAGGACAGTTGATGACTTAGTACATGGTGAGGGGTAAGGGAAGGGGAGAGGAGAGAGAGAGAAAGAGGGAGGGAGGTGGAGGAATGAGAGAGCAGAGAGAGGGAAGAAGGGAGGTGGGTATGGAAAGGAAAGCAGAAAGAGGAAAGGAGGAAGGGGTGGGGGTGAGTGAGGATGTGTGACACAACTTTTAGGGACAGGACACCATTATAAGAGGAACTTTACCTGACAAATGCAATCAATGTAACCTGGTTCTTTGTACCCTCAATGAATCCCCAACAATAAAAACAAATTAAATAAATAAAAGCATCACTTTTGATGATGAGTATCATGTGGTAGATGAGACATGTTAATAGAATTTTAAGGGATCTTAGGAAATTGGAGAATTTCTTAGAATGGAAAATAATGTAGTATAGGAGAAAATGGACCAACTTGCCCAAAAAAGGAAGAAAACATTCTGTAAGCGAGTGAAAACTGAGAAACAGCCATCTATTCCTAAATGCCCAGGGTAAGAGAACCTTTGGAGCCCACAGTGAGTACAAGCTAAAGCTGAGTAGACAGCACAGGGGATTGGATCAGCACATGCTAGCTTCCCTGATGGAGTTCTGGCTGCTGCCTGCTGGCTAGACTTCGATTCTCAGGGTGAACTGTGGCTCCAGCTCACACTTTCCCAAATGCTGAAGGCTGGGCTGGCTTTAGCTCAGCAGTTCCTTTGTCTCAACAGTGAAACCAAATGCTGAAGGCTCTAGGCTTCTTCCCACAAGAGGCAGAGAATTGAGTATTATTGGTTTTAAAATAACCTATTTTAATTTTTAATCCACATTAGCTTTGCTTGGTTGTGTATGTGTTGTGTGTGTGTGTTTTTTGTGGTACCTGTGGCACACCCAGGGAGGAATAGGGTCTTTAACTTACCCTTTCGTAGGGTATTCTGATGTATCATGACTGTCAGTGGGTCACCCAGGTGCACAACAGTACCTTTAATAATATCTAAAATTGTCCTTTCATTTAGTAATTAGTCAATACAAATATTGGGATGACTGAAGTCATAGGATGAGATGAGTTTACTCAAAGTATAAATAAACAGGACAGCTACAAGCAGGAAGGTATGATTGGAGTCACTGCTCTCAATACATCCTTACTGAGAGTGTCAAACATCTCCCTGAGCTATGTGTGAGAACCTGTTCTTGGGCAGATCAGAACTTCCTCTTTAAATTCCATCCCTCATCTGCATCCATCATGTACCTCTTATTGTCTGTATTGATGGTAATCAATAATTGCAGATAATCTCAGTTATTTTATTTGTCATTGCTTAAAATTTCTATGTTAGTAGCCAGTCCTCATTAACTTTATGTCTGTGCCTCAATAATATTGTATTCTCATACTGTTGGAATTTCAGAAGCCTCATCCTCCTTGAATGCACTTTTCCCAATGTCATGTCTTCTTTCTGCCTACTATTAAGAAATGTCCCTTAACTATGTGCCTCTCTATGCACTCTTTCCAGATGAGGATGAAAAGGATTTTGTATTTTCTGGATTTTTGGTATGAAAAGAACAATCCTTAGTTAAATCTGACCTGAAAAGTGCTCTCCAATATTAGAGCAGTGTATATTTGCGGGGAAATTCCAAACCCTATCCCAAGTTACCTGGTACCTGAAAGATTAACTTGATTTTTTCCTAGTGACTATATGTGTATATTTAAAGGAGTTGGCTTAATTTCTCTCTGGAATTTCTCTTTCCTGAATGTCTATGTTACATTGACTTCTCCAAAGAATGTTTTTCATTATTTTGTGTATGCTATGGGGAAGGCCACAGAAAACACCTGCTCTGTCCTTGACCTGGTGACAGGACTTTGTTTTGTACTCTGCCATTTATGTTTCTTCACTTACACCCCATTGTTTGGGATCCTGACTCTGAGTTCTACCTTCATTCCTCTAATCTAGACTGTAGTCTCTGATGTTCTCAGGATTATACTTGGTTGGAGATAGCTCTGGCAACTATTTGTTCTGTGACTTTGGAAAAGTTACTCAACATCTTTGAGCTTAAGTTTCTTTGCTGTTTAACTATAATAATAATGAATAATGTATAAACATTAATATATAATAGTATAATAAATGATAATAAATGATACTCTAGAATTTGGCAGTGGGACTTAATTTTTATTATGAGTATTATTATTGTACTTGGTCATAACTTTAAAAAAGATAAATACTTGTAAGGAGAAGAATATAATTCAACATAAATATAACTTTGCACTGAGTTTGGCATCCTTTCTGCTAGGGATATAAAAACAAACTTCTGTCCTGATTTTCTGGGTCTCTGTCCTCTTTCAGTTTTGAGCAGCAACTTTCATTTGCAGTGGGGTCCCAAAGCAAGTCAAGGCAAAATCATCAGGAAATGAAAGTGTTTTCTAGTATCCCTCTCATAATGAGATAGGACAGTGTTAATGTCTCAGCCACTTTAGAGAAGTAGGTCTTAAATTGGGTCCAAGCATTACCCCCAGCAAACATGTATCAAATACCTTGGTGCTCATGAGTACTGAATATCATCCTTCATCTTTTCACCCTCACCCAGGCCTTTAAATCAGCATATGTAAAATCTCTACCTTCTCTACTCCCAGGTTAGGTTTGCCACATAAAATCAGCACATTTGTTTAAATTTAGATTTTAGATAGTATTTAAGATATACTAAAAATAGTTTTTCATATGACATTTAAATTTCATTGGACATTCTGTTTTTTTTATTTGCTAAATGTGACAGCTCTACCCTGGGTGCACACTGAAGTATAGGAGACTTGCTAGGGGATGGAGGGAGGGCGATTGGTGGGATCACACTTACGGTGCATCTTAGAAGGGTACAGGTGAAACTTATTAAATGCTGAATACCAATGTCTACATATAGTGATTTAGAAAATGCCATGAAGGCTATGTTAAACAGTTCGATGAAAATATTTCGGTTTGTATATGAAGTCAGCACATTGTGCCCCATGATTGCATTAATGTACACAGCTATGATTTAATACAAATTTAAAAAAGAGAGATTTTCTAGGAAATGCTGGGCGTTGCGGCGGGCACCTGTAGTCCCAGCTTCTTGGGAGGCTGAGGCAAGAGAATCGCTTAAGCCCAGGAGTTTGAGGTTGCGGTGAGCTGTGACACCATGGCACTCCACCCAGGGCAAAGCTTAGGACTGTCTCCAAAAAAAAAGCAACTAACTAGGAGGATACTCACAGCAAAGTCCCCCCTGAGCCCTGTATAGAAGCAACTGAAGTGTGTGTTATAAATAAAAGTATTTTATGCCGTGTTGAGTGACGTTATATGCATTATAGTGTGTGCTACTCACAAGGAGGCCACCCAGGCCCTCTTTCCTTCACACCAGCCATACCATACTGGTGATCCACTTCCAGATGATCGGGGATGAGCATGTGGGAGCCTCCAAGACTCTCTTTATCCATGTAGCAAGGGGTTAGGCCCAAAGCAGGCCAAGAAGCCTGTTCTTTAACTTATACTCCACACGCAGATTGGGGCATCTTGGCCTTGGCCCAGGCTCAGGCTGAGAAAGAACAGATAGATACAGATCCCCAGCAATAATCCTGCAGCTTGATCAGTTGGCCCTTCATCTTCCCACTGTACCGGGAAGCAGCCCCAGTGCAGCAGCCTGGTGGGGCCTGCAATTTTTATCAGAGTTCCTTCTTTTTGATGGTAGAGAAAGGAAAGAGGGATTGGACTTCTTAAGATGTGAGAGTGGGGGGAGATGGGACAAAGGGTGAGATCACATGTGTGGTACATATTCGAAGGGTCAGGAGAAAACTTCTAAACAAGGATCAAAAATGTTTTCATATAGTAAACGAGAAAATATCATGAATGGTATGTCAATCAGGTTGATAA
>CAUYON010076161.1:0-12299 GCA_963573935.1 Arctocebus calabarensis
ACAGGCATGAGCCACCGTGCGTGGCCTTTATTTTTGTTTTGTAAAGCTAGCCTCAATTGGCTTTAGTTACTAGCCACTGGAGTCCTAGCGAGCACACCACTGACATCTGGGGCTTCACAACTTTTGAGCATGGAGCAAATAAATGGATATCTGTGTATGCTTCCGGCAGCAGGGAAATCCGGGCACAGCCTCTGCTCTGCTCCATTCAGTAGTCACAGCTTCCCTCCAGGGCCCGTCAGTTGTCTCTTCACAGTCTGTGTGACTGGATAAACTGCAGTTGCTGAAGGCCAACGTCATTGGCTTCAGTCTAATGACCTTTATCTTTTCAATATGTTGCATGGTCAGAAACCTATTCCCTGTGACTAGTCAATTGCATTAAACATGTGTGCGCTTTTGTGGGAGTTGTTCTGGTGAAGGCATGGAATCCTAGGGAGTCTTTGTCTACAGAAGTGAAGACGTGGAGATTTGCAGATGCCAGACTTGAACATCGTGAAGGGTTTCTTCTCTAATGGCTGATGCTGATGCTCTCAGGATGACGCCGAGAGCACCTTTGAGGAGCACTAAGTTCCTTATGGGTAATTAGGAGCTCCGCGTGGGTGGAATTAGCATATACAATTACTTTGCAGTCAGAATGGTGAGGTCTGAACATCTGAACATACTAGTCACACGACTATAATATAAAGAAGAGATTCTGTTTAACTCATCAGCGGACAGCTGCTCATAATTTGATTTGGGGGATGCTGCAAGGTTTCTCTCTGCAAAAACAAACTACCTCACCCACTCCTTCAGGAAATTCCAACCCTTTTTGATCAGACAGCTAAGGGGGAGCCAGGAATTGTCCCTAGAAGATTAGTGTTAACTGGCGGGTGTCATCTAGGAGAAAAGGAGAATCCAGGGGGTCCCACTGATCTTCTCTCATTTTCAGTTGGCAAGCACAGGTTTATTGTTAGACAAGCAAACTGTCACCTAGGAAACCAGAAAAGAGAAGAGTAGGGGTGAGAGGAAAGTGTGGGTGAGGAGTAAGGTTAGGGAATGTTACTGAATAACTTGGGGCGGGCATAAATCCTTAAGGATGAGCCTAGACCGTCTGCACAACCAGATCCCACTTGATGACCCCATTGAGACTGGAGGCTAGAGAGGTGGAGAAATGTTCTGGGTGAAGAATCAAAAACATCTCAAAGGTTTACCTTGGCTATTTTGTTGGTCAGAACAATCATCTACCTGAATAACTTGTATTAATAACTGGAATTATAGCTCCTGGGTTTCTCAAATATCTACTACATACCTGCGAGGATATAAGGGTCAAGTTATAAGTGATTGCCTTTGTTCTTTGGCTCTTCCTTTTTTCCCCATGTGAAATACTATGTTTTTCTTCTATGGAGGGGATTCATGGTGGCTACACACACATTGCTATAGCAGAATTGGATGGGAAAACAGCTTTACACCCACACTAATTCACTGCTGTCTGGAAGTTACCTCTGACAGTGGTGAGATTGGCATGTCTTTGGAAGGGGGTTGCCAGATTTAGCAAAAGAAAATAAGACAAAAGCTGGACATCCAATTAAATTTGCATATTCAATTCAATTCAGGAAATAGTTACTAAGCACTTCCTTTTTGTGAAATATTGTGAAAGCCTGCTGGGAAGTGAAACATGATTAAAAGATGACCACTGGTTCACATATGCTTATTATCTAGTGGGAAAGGCATTTATGTAAATAACCATCAGTAATACAAGACAGAAGGAAATGTGCCAAATAGATTGTGCCTTAAGACAACAGAGGAAGGAGAGACTAAATGTGGTGGAAACAATCTGGGGAGGTCTTTGAAGAGTAAGTAGGATCCCTGTCCATGGGGAGGGGAGGAAGGGCATTTCTGACTCAGGGAGCAGTAATTACCAGCAACGTTTAGAGGAATGAATGCTCACAGTCCATGTTGAGGCAAGTAGACTCATATTCAAAGCAGAGAATGTGAAGAGAATTGCCATGGAGAAGATGCTGAAAAAGGTAGGTTATGGCTAGATAGAGAGGGTTCTCAAACATCAGGCTAATCTTTAAGTTTTTATTTCATGAGGGAAGAAGAGGAGATGTAGGAAGAGTCTAAAATTATGTTAAGAGCATAATCTAAATTAATCTAAATTGTATTTTAGGATGGCAACTTTGTGTTGATGTAATGATGGATTGATGAGGCAAGGGCTAGAGGCAGGGAGTTAGCTTAACAGGATGATTGCAATCATTGCTAAATAATCTTGGATTTATACCTGTGATTTTAATAGAAATTAACCCTTCTGTCTTTAACGTAATGAAACTCTATTCCTAGATTTGCAGTGGAGCAAGCGCCTCCTCAAAGCCCTCTCTGTTGCTGATCCTGGCCTCTGAGGTCACACTTGGCCAGACATGCATTTCCCTCGCTGGAGCCCGCAGCTGGATTGCAGGCTGCCACATCCCCCTACACACCACAGGACACTTCTTGGGTTAACAAATACCCCTGTTACTCTATGGATTGAGAACTTGGACTTATCACTGTGTTCCCAAAGGAAAAGGAAGTGCAGGTATCAGTGTCTGTGATGGTTATAGGGATCGAAGAAGTGCGAATAAATTAATTACCCAGAGCTGCCATCCATAGATTTGCAATTTCATATTCTCTCTAGAAAGGAAATTTTTATTTTATAATGAATGAGTGTAACTTCAGAGTAATGGTAGTGCTTTATTTGGTACATTTATATCTGTACTGTAGAGAGATAAAATAAATTAATACCCATTATTGTAACCAAAATTCACTATTATTAAATATTTAAGATTTCGTAATCACTATATTAAGCAGTTTATGTTGTTATCTCATTGAATTTTTCCACTGACCCTACAAAAGGATCAGGGATGTTATTAAGAGGCAATTTATACAAGAAGAGCAATGAAAGAATAACAAACATTATTATTACGAAATATGTGTGAAATAGATGCACATTACGTTTCAAATATGCCATTTTCACTTAATAAATTAGTACAGATTAAGAGACAGTACCAAATGTTGATTTGATATGCTTCTCATAAAATGAAAATTAGTAAGACTTTTCTAGAAAGCCATTTTTCAATGAGTAAAATATTCATGCCCCAATGATCTAGAAGTTATATGTGAGGGAATTTTTCCAGGGAAATAATTAGAAATGTACACACAGATTTTGATATAAGAAAGTTAAATATAATATTCTTACAATATAAATAAAAAGACTTGAATACTTAACAATAAGAGATGGGTGAATTATTTTTTCACTTGGTGAAAAGATGAAAAGTAATGACTATGTTCATTCTTCAAAATTCCTTGGAAAAATAATATTAAAACATTTAATTGTCTTCATGCAACTAAGACATTATAGGGTATAATACTGTAAAGAAATTAATCAAATTTCCTTAGTTTCTTTTTGTCTATACTTGACCATATTATATCTCACACTGGAAGAATAAATATGGCTTCAAAGTTTAGCAGTTAATTTTTAGCAATCGATAGTTTTAAAACACAACACAATTTTTTTTTTGTATTATACTCTATAATGTCTTAGTTGCATGAAGACAATTAAATGTTTTAATATTTTTCTAAGGAATTTTGAAGAATGAACATAGTCATTACTTTTCATCTTCTTTGCCAAGTGAAAAAATAATTCACCCATCTTTTATTGTTAAGTGCTCAAGTCTTTTTATTTATATTGTAAGAATATTATATTTAACTTTCTTATATCAAAAAAAAAAGAAAACAAGAAGACTGGATTAGAGAGTGCAATTCTTCATTTCTCCTTATAATTGCCTGATAATAACATAAAGTATAGTGGGCAACAAACTAGTTAAAAAGAATATTCATGCCACAATGAAACTTAAGATTTCCTATAATTTTACATCAGCCCCGTGGATTCCTAATTATTCTTTTAGGTGTGTGTAGGGAAAGAAGAGGTCTAGTGTGGAAACTGTCCATTCCTTTGACTAGTATAGTTCTGCTTTAACTTCGTGTACACTCTGTGTAAGATTTAGGTTGGAACAAAGTGCTCCATGACTATGTGTGTGGGGGTGTGCATCTGAATGTCACTACTCTTATTCAATCTTGTATCATTCGAATCACATAATATCATTAGTGAAAATATTGAAAACTCAAAATAAGTAGTAATTTCTTCTCTATCTGACTTCAATTTTATGTGTTGAAAGGATGTAATGTTATTTAAAAGAAACAAAACAAACTGACCACAGCAAATTCTCCCTTCTGAACCAGAGATAGGCATTCAATGAAAATGGAAAATCAACAAGAAATGACTAGAGGAGACTTAAGCTTCCATCCAAATTTCCAGGATATTAAAAGATTATCACGTTTCCCATGGCACACAGGACTGAGCCTCATGTTGATTTTTTTTTTGGGGGGGGATGTTAATTTTGACCAATATTAAAAGAAAGTACAAACTCAAACCCTAGGGGGACTTGGATAGGGAGTTAATGTTTGAATTTCAACTCCCCAAAGATCTGTTTTCTTGTTTTAATATTTTTAATTGTGCTTTTTAATTAGAAAAATTGACCTCTTTATAACATTTACTCATAATTGCCAGACAGAATGATCTTAATCCCTTCTTTAATTTGACAGCTTTTCAAATATATGCATCAGCTCCCAAATATCTCCACTTCTAATTAAAAACCAGTTTACGACAGGACCTAGATAATCAGCATCTCTGAAATTTTCTTTCACTTTTACAGACCTTCACTGCTCTTCTGGTAATTCTCCATGAATGAAGTCTTTCTCATAATCAAAATTACACCACTTTATTTTTTTCTTTCCTATTTGTCTATAAAAGGGCAAGATAGTGTCCTTAACAGAATTTCTAATTCCCAGTAGGATAAAACTAAACAGCTTAAGCATTTTACACTAAGAATGAATAAGTAAGTAAATAAATAAACAACATAGAGAATACTCAGTTCCCTGGCCAAGCTATACCCAATAATTTAGAATGAGAGCTTAATGGGTGAAATAAAACAAAAGGCCATTGCCTTTTCATGTATAGTTCATGAGAACAGTTCTCATGTTCTTAAGGAAGAAGAACCAGGTGATGGAAATACCTGATAGGATTAACTGACACTTTAAAAGCACTTAGTTAAATGAAATAATCTTTAAGAAGATAATGATTTCTGACTCATTAAGACTCATAAAATTGAAAATATGAAGTGAATATTTTAATTATGGCATTTTCAATTATAAAAACATCATTAAGAATCACTTATAACCCCTCTCCTCTCAGGATAACTATATAGGTTATATTTAGTAACATATTACTGGTACTGTAGGTTTCTGTTGGTTTCTGTTTTCTAGAATTATGAATTATACACCTGATACAGCAATAAGCTAAATAATATCCCCTGAGAAAATTTAGCACTTTAATCATTTATTCTTGAATATTTATTTTTAATTTTGACTACTATCATACTACTATTATGTATATCTTTCTACGTATAATATTTAGATTTTATTTTAAATAAAAAACTTGTATGCTTTTTTCCTTTTTATTTTATAGTTTAGTAATTTATTCTGATGTGCTGAAATTATTGTATTTAGATTTAGATTTTGTATGTGTATGCACTTTGGTGTACATGCTATATGTGGTATGTGTGTGTTAGCAAAGTTATTCACTCTTTACTCGTTGATTTTTAGCATTTTAAAATTCTTTTCTTCCCATTATTAGCTATGTGTCCTTGATGAAATTGTCCTCTTAGATCCTCAGTTTAAATATTACATCTTATAGCATACTTCATCTGGATGTTCTAATTTACTGTTTTATTGGAAAATATCCTGCCCAAGTATAATGACTTTGTTTATGTGTCTTGTCATGCAAATTGATTACATTTCTTCAAAATTTTTAAGCACCTTCATACTGACTCTACCCACTGCCACAAGGATGCAGTAAAACCCTCATATATTTCCAATCCCTTATTAGGAGAAAAATTGTGAGTGAGGCAACTCTGGAAAACTAAGCACTTTTACTACAGAGCCTAACTCTGCACCACCCTCCAGCTGCTGCCTGCATTGTGGAAAATGTTCCTTCCCAATCTCCTGAGAGTGCTTCTGTCACTGTTACATCAGACACATGAAAAAGTGCTCACTATCCTTAATCATCAGAGAAATGCATATCAAAACTACCTTGAGATATCATCTAACTCCAGTAACGAAATCCCAAAACCAGAGATGTTGGCGTGCATGTGGAGAAAAGGGAACACTCTACATTGCTGACGGGAATGCAAACTAAAACGTTCCTTTTGGAAAAATGTTTGGAGAACACTCAGAGATCTAAAAATAGACCTTCCATTTGATCCTATAATTCCTTTACTTGGTATATACCCAGAAGACCAAAAATCACATTATAATAAATGTTTTTCTGAGAGGAGAGAAAACATCTCTGATAACAAGAGGTAAGAGTGGCCAGTAACAAGCAGAACTGATTAAAACATTGCAAATGTCCATCAAATTGCATGCCAAAATCACTGGCTGATGGTAAGAAGCATAGCAGACAAAGTATATGTCAGTAGAGAAAGAGGAAAATCTTAACTTAAAATTCTGGCTTGAGAAAGGTGTGTGCAAAAAATGTTACTAAAGGAGTTCACTAATGAACAAAAGCAAAGAACTCACATAGCACCCTCTGTGAGGGAGTTTTTAGATAATAAACAAATAACTGTATTGGAACACCCTTCCTATTCACTTGATCTTCCCTCCCAATGACTTTTTTCTTTACCTGAATATAAAGGAAGTATTGAAAGGAAAGCAGTTTGATGATATTCAGGAAATCAATGTAGTATGATGACATCTTTGATGGCCATTCCAGAAAAAGAGTTCCAAAATTGCTACAAAGGGTGGACCAGGCGCTGGCGTCAGTGCGTAGTGTCCCAAGTGAAGTATGTTGAAAGTAACTATTGTGATTTTTCTGGGACGAGTTCATGAACTTGATTGACACACCTCATACACGTATCAAAACACATCAAATCATATTCTTAAAGCCATGTTCACTTCATTCATAAAATTTAATAAATCTATAAAATATAATAGCAAAGTAAATCCACAATGAGCATTAGAAAAGAAAAAAAAATGGAAATGAGTCAGTATTGTTGCAATATTACCACACAAAATAGATCAACCAAAATCAAAGCATCAAAAGACACGGGAAACATTCATCTCATAAAACTTACAGTGAATAAAGAAACTACTAATAAGTTTAGAAAATGAAAGAGATGTATGGCAAAACATACAGAGAGGATACAATCATAAGAGAGTGTTATAGACTCTTTAATAATAATTTTTAAAACATGGACCATATGGATAATTTTCAAAAGGGCAAAAATTACCACTTTCAAAAGCAATAAAGGCTAGAATAAACTTGTGAGAGTTATACATTTCTCAAAGTATAGTAACAACTTGACCCTAGACTAATGTGGTTTTGCTGGCTAATTTTGGTCAAATTTTAATTGACATTATTACCTATCGTATATTCACTTTAGTGAATTGAAGGAATTTTTCTGATGCATTTTGAGATCCAAGCAAACTGAATGAAGAGTGGCAAATAAAGTCTTTTCCACAGAAATACAAAGACGAATTTCTATCAATAGCATTGATTAAAAGGAAAATATACTATTTTATCTAGGAGTTCATGAAAAATTGTTCAACTTCATTAATACCCACTCAAAATATAACATTTAGATCAACTAAGATAGAATCTTCATAAAAAGTTCTCTATCAAAAACATACAGGGAGTATACACAACATGAAATATAGAAGCCTCCCTTTCTACGAAGTAAAAATAACTTAGACTCACTATTACTCCTCTAATTTAACAGTATTGCAGGTGCTAGCTTTTGTAATGAGGTGAGAAATAACACACAAGAATGATAAGGTTTTAAAGGGATAAATTGTATTCTTATTATCCAGAGACAATATGACCAAGTACGTAGATAATCCAAGATCTTTTCTGTTACAATTAATCATAGAATTCAGCAAGGTTGTTGGAAATTAATCAATAGGCAAAAATTAGTAGCATTCTTGTATGCCACACACAGAGGGTTTCAATGAGAACTGAGAAGCCTTTAGCTTGAGGAACCTGAATCTTTTATAACAAGCTGCAAGCAACCCTGCCTTTTGCCACAAAGGAAAACTGCTCCTTTATGATATAGAATATTAAACAAATCTGTCCTTTATCCTGCAGGGAGCCACTATCTTTATCCTCTGAGGACATTTGGTATACAAGAATCATTGAAAATACAGGCTGAAACTAAAGGCTAATTAGTGTGCTCAAGTGCAAGAGACCAGTAGAGAATAATCTGCCCTCAATGTCCTATTGGCCAAAGATGTCACATGGACAAGGTCAGTCAACATAGGAAGAGGCAATACACATGGATACAGGAGGTGTGATTTGTTGTGTCTTTATTGGATTGAAGACTGTGATAGATCATTATTTATGGTTATTAAACACATTAAATAATTAATTCACATTCAAATATAAAATATTCTCACATATACAAACAAGGCAATATGTACAACTAAGTCCATTATAACCTTTTTATTACAAGTAAAATATTGGATACTACCTAAAATCTTATCAAAAGGGGAATGGGTACAAAATGAATGACAACAATGGAGAAAAATATAGTAACAAGATAAATAAGATGTATTGAGTATTAACTATATACCAGGCATTGTTCTAAACATTTAATACATATGTCAGTTCCCCCAAAGTTTATTATGTATTAGAGAGACAGACATCTCAACCAAGGTTTGAGATCTAGTAAGACAGTTGATCTGAGAAATGCGGTATCCGAATGAGCAATTGGGACAAAAAAGTGAGTGAAAAAGTCAGTTGTGTGTGGATACAGTATGAATCCATTTATAAAAATTTAAGGCTATACCAAACACTACTTGTTCATTTTTTTCTTTTTATGTCTTTAGTACTCAACATCTGTAGAAATTGGTTTGTTTTTTTTGTTTGTTTTATATATATCTGGGTGGGAGTTCCAAAGTTACCTTGGGCTCTGCTTGCTTCTCTTACTGGTTTCTAACCTCACTGCCACTATTTAAAATTACATATTGCTTAGAGCTGTGGGTCTCAGGTTGCAGCCAAGCCAATATTAGTGAAGTAAAAGCCTGCAGGTTGTTCTTCTGTGGAGTCCCTCAGGTCTTCTAGGAAGAATGATACCCACCCTGGCTGCTGCACTCTCCTGGGTCTGTTTCATCTAATATTGAGATTCAAATCATGATGATCCTTTCAGAAAGTCAGGTATGTCTCTGTACACATATTTTCAGGTATTAACATGACTCTACCACTAGGGGATACCTTATGGGAATGAAAGCACTAATTTCTTTCATGACTTAAACATTATGTTTGACGCTAACATAGTAAATATTATTTTCACCTTTGTCCTTTGACATTTTCTGTAATTTACATACATTCACCAAACTTTTAGATTTGTCCATCCCTCTATGAAAACCATCACACATTGTTGGATCATATCCTTTACTCTCTTTGCCAAGCTTTTATCAAAGATTATCACAAAAATATTATGTTTTAAACATATTGCTTTCTTCAGATTTCTAAGGAGACATAATAAATATTTGCTGAGTAACTTAGCTGTTCTTTGCCTCAGTAACACATGTTTAAATAAGCGATGGCCTCTACCTGTGGATAACTCAGGAAAGGGGGAGGAAAAGACCCTTCAACATTTTAACCAAACCATGATGTGATATGTGCTAAGACAAATGTGTTTATAAAGTTTTTCGGGCTCACAGATAAGGGGGTGATTAATTCTTCCTTCAAGGCTGAGGGAAAGCCATAGAAATTAAATGACACTAAGTTGAAACTTGATAGATAAACAGGTGTTTCCAATAGAGAAAAAAATGGGCAAGGCTATCCCAAGAAGGATAAAGGGCATAAGAAATGGCTAAGGTATGAAACAGTATGAGAAATGTGGACATTGTTGGTTAAATGTGAGTTATACCAATGAATTAAGTCAGAAAAAAGCCTGAGTGGAGTTGGGGAAGCGTCAGGGATCAGACTAAAGAAGTTGGACTCTAGTATGCAAGTAACAGGAGCCTTTAACAGACTTTGGATAGGGAAGTGTCAGGACTAGCTTTTTTCTTTTTGTTTAAAGAAAACAATTTTTTTTGGTCCACTAAAATGTAGGATTTGTGTAAGTGGTAATCTCGTTTGTCTTATTATTATCAAACCAGCATTAAACAATGTCCAAACATATTTGTTAAATGAATGAATGGCAGCAAATAGTAGAGGCAGATATTTCAGGCCAGAGGCTTGTACAATCAACAGGAAAGCGATGATAAAGGCCTTTGTTAACATGCGTTGTTTCCTTGTCATGGCTAGTCTCCCTCAAATTGGGATGACCATATAATTTGCTATCAAAATCGGAAGGCTTACAAAATAAATGAAAATACATTTGAAATTATTCAGAAAAACTGGATAATATAGTGAGTATATCTCAAGCTCATGTACTGTCAGGATCTCAAGGATCTCAGCGTGAGACCAGTGCTTAGCAGAAGGGAAAGGAGGGTTGAGAGGGACAGAAGGGAAGTGAGAAGAGACACACTAGGGAACAGTCTAAGGCTGAGAAAGACAAGACCCCATTGATGTGCTTGTTCTTGTGGGGAAAAGTGTGTGTAAGTGAATATAGCTTGGTCTAATTTGAAGTTATTACACTTGGAGTTATTGAAAGTCTTGGCAATACAGTATATTGATACCCTTTGATGACAAATAGTGAAGAGCACACCATGCTGGGTGGCATCATTTTCCCTGAAGGGTGTCTTTCCATGGAAAGATCAATTCTGGGACAACAGTGAGCACCCAGGAGGAGGGCCTTGGGTTGGTGGCAAATAATTTTCCTTTCCCTGGGGTCTTTTGACCCTAGCTTAAGGCACAGAGATGCCCAGAGCTTTTTTTCTCAGAATAAAGAGGTCGGATGCTGTTTTCTTTTCTAAGGAGGCAGGCAAAGAGTAAGTCAAGATTGTTAAACTAGTAAGAGAAGTTCAAGAGTAGGCTTAGGTTCCAGGGCTCGGAACACTGATACAACTGGTGGTAGACAGGAGATATTGTTCATTTTCTGTGGCTGTTTTTTTTTTCTTTTTTCATTATTTCTAAATCATCTGTAAAATTTCCTTTAAAAATGGCAGATTTTGTCTGCTTCCATTATGAGAATGTACAGAAAATTCCAGAAGGGAAATGCTGAGGGTGCAGGGACAATGAGCCAGGGTACAGTCTGAGGGAAGCCTCCTGAGAGGGAAGGGGTGGGATGGGGCTGTGAGCCAGGAGGACAACTGAGCAGGGATGGAAGGAGCCCAGCAGCAGCAAGGTCAGATTTGCTGTTCATTTTCAGATTCACCAGAAACATTTTGGGAAGGAAATCTAGTAGAAGGCAAAGACATCACTGAGAATTCAAACTTCATAATTGCATCTATAATTTTATGGCCCCAGGCTGGGGAGGCTAAGATATTTGGGTTTATAAATAATAGTGTTTTTAAGGGATATTTCTAATTTCCAGAAGCAGAAGAGCCTTTCTCCTCTTTTGCTTTATTTTCCTGTGGCTCAAATGGTCATTGACAACAAAAAGTGGTCATACTTTAATTTTTTCTTTCCTACTCCACCTTCCCAATTTTTCTTCTTTGTCCTTCCAGGATCATTACTCTTCAGTCATTTTCTCTCTCCACATTTTCAGCTCCCCCTCACTGACACAGATGATGATTCTGAACTAAGGAGAGAAAAGAAAAATTCTGGGCTTGATGTTCTCTGGTCCCACTGTCCTTCTCCTTTCTCCCTTTCCATTGCAGGCTTTGTTTCCTTCCCAGCTTCTGTATGGCCTCCACTGCGCACCTCAGGCCTCCTCTTCCTTTGGGCTGCTGTGCCTGGGCTGCTGTCAGGTGTCTTACAGAGCTCCCTCCACTCTTCACTTGCTCACTCATGCTCATACATGACTTGTTTCTCCTGACATCCCTAGCAAGAGGCAGACGTGCAGGGGTTGTTACTATTCTTATTTTATTTATTTATTTTTACTATTTATGAGCAATATTTAATTTTTTTTCTTTTCTTTTTTTTAAAATAATTTTATTAAATCATAATGGTGTACATTGTTGCAATCATGGGGCACAATGTGCTAACTTCATATACAATCTGAAATATTTTGGTCATACTGTTAAACATAGCCTTCATGGCATTTTCTTGATCACTATATGAAGACATTGATATAATACACTTAATATGTTTCACCAGTACCCTGCTAAGATGCACTTTAGGTGTG
>CAUYON010076162.1:0-25908 GCA_963573935.1 Arctocebus calabarensis
TTAGTGAAATTGGTCTAAAGTTCTCCTTTTTAGTTGGGTCTTTTCCTGGTTTTGGTATCAGGGCGATGTTTGCCTCATAGAATGTGTGGAGGAAGATTCCTTCCTCCTCAGTTTTTTGGAATAATTTCTGCCATATAAGAATAAGCTCTTCTTTGATGGTTTGATAGAATTCTGGTGTGAAGCCATCTAGACCAGGGCATTCTTTTGTTCAGAGATTTTTAATGTCTCTTTGATTTCAGTGCTTGAAATTGGTCTGTTCAGGAGATCTGCTTCTTCCTGGCTAAGTCGAGGGAGAGGGTGTGATCCCAGATATTGGTCCATTCCTTCACATTGTCAAATTTCATGGCATAGAGTATCTTGTAGTAATTATAAATGATCTCTTGTATCTCTGTGGGATCTTTTGGTATTTCCCATTTATCATTTCTGATTGAAGTTACTAGAGATTGTACTTTCCTATTTCTAGTTAGTCTGGCCATGGTTTATCTGTTTCATTTACTTTTTCAAAAAACCAACTCCTCGTTTTGTTAATTTTCTGAATGATTCTTGTGTTTTCAATTTCATTAATATCTGATTTAATTTGGAATATTTCTTTTCTTCTGCTTGGTTTAGGCTTAGATTGTTCTTCTTTTTCCAATTCCATAAGTTAGTGTGTCAGTTTGTTAATGCATTCTCTTTCTGTTTTTCGGATGTAGGCATCAAAAGTGATAAATTTTCCTCTCAGGGCTGCTTTTGCTGTATCCCACAGGTTTTGGTAGCTTCTGTCTTCATTGTTGTTATGCTCAAGGAAGTTAATGAATTCCTCTTCTATCTCTTCCTGCACCCAGCTGTCTTTCAGCATAAGGTTGTTTAATTTCCATGACTTTGTGTGGGGTTGAACATTTTTGCTGGAGTTGAGTTCCTCCTTTGATGCCTTGTGGTCTGAGAAGATATAAGGTGAAATTTCATTTTGATTCTGTTGAGGTTTTTTTAGTGTCCTAGGATATGATCAATTTTGGAGAATGTTCCATGGGCTGATGGGAAGAACATAGTTTCTTTAGTTTTTAGATGAAGTGTTCTGTATATGTCAGTCAAGCACAGTTGTTAAAGAGCAGTAGTTCTCAATCTTCCTAATGCTGTGGCCCTTTAATACAGTTCCTATGGGTCGCTACCCACAGGTCAAGAACCACTGTTCTAGGGACACATTTAAGTCCCTTATATCTTTGTTTAGTTTTTGTTCAGAGGATCTGTTCAACTAAGTAAGAAGAGTGTTGAAGTCCCCTGCTATTATGTGTTATGGGATATTATATTGCTGAGACTAATTAAGGTCTGTTTCAAGAATCTGGGAGCATTTAAGTTGGGTGCATAAATATTTCGAATTGAAATGTCTTCTTGTACTTTTTCCTTGACCAATATGAAGTGTTCATCATTGTCTTTTTTTAACCTTAGTTGCTTTAAATCCACTTGTATCTGAAAATAAGATTGCAACCCTTCTTTTCTTCTGAATTCCATTTGCATGAAAAACTGTCTTCCATCCCTTAACTCTGAGTTTTACTTTGTCCTTTGAGGCTAGGTGTGTTTCCTGCAGACAACAAATGGATGGCTTGTGTTCTTTATCCAATCAGCCAGTCCATTGCCTCTTCAGTGGGAAATTCAAGCCATTAACATTTATTGAGAGAATTCTTAAGTGTGGTGGCATTCTAGTCATCTTATTTTGTGAAAGTCCATTGCTTAGTTTCATCTTTTGCATCATTGTGGAAGTAGGCTTTGTCCTTTAGTTTCTGAGTGCTTACTTTGCTGGTGGTCCATTGTGATGGTCAGTGTGTAGAAGAGGTCAAAGTATTTCCTGTAGAGCTGATCTTGTTGTGGCAAACTTTCTCAATGTTTGCATATCAATAAAAGATTTGATTTCTCCATCAATTTTAAAGCTTAGCTTAGCAGGATATAGAATTCTGGGCTGGAAATTGTTTTGTTTAAGTAGATTAAAGATAGATGCCCATTGTTTTCTGGCTTGCAAAATTTCATATGAGAAGTCTGCGGTCACCCTGATGGATTCGTCCAAGTAGGTCAATTGGCGCTTACTCCTTGCTGTCTGCAGAATCTTTTCTTTTGTCTTGACTTTGGTCAGCTTTATCACAATGTGTCTTAGAGAAGCTTGATTTGAGTTGAGATGACCTGGGGTTCGATATCCCTCTGAAAGGAGTGTGTCAGAATCTTTGGTAATATTTGGGAACTTTTCATTTATAATTTTCTCCAATATGGCTTCCATTCCTCTGGGGCATCCTTCTTCCCATTCTGGAATACCTATAACTCGCATGTTTAATCCTTCATGAAGTCCCATAATTCTGTCAATGAACGTTCTGCTTTCTCTATCTTTTTCTCTAACTCTTTCACTACCTGAGCTAGCTCAAGAGCTTTGTCCTCTACCTTTTAGATTCATTCTTCTGCATGGTCTAATCTGTTACCGATACTTTCTACTGCATCTTTAAGTTCTCTAATTGACTGCCTCAATTCCTTTAGCTCTGCTATATCCTTTCTGTATTCTCCATATCGTTCATCTCTTCTTTGATTCTGTTTTTAGATTTCCTTTTGGTTATTTTCCACTTTCTCATCAATTTCCTTCATTGTTTATATTTTTTTATTTCAACTCTTTCCCACTAGATTTTTCCTTTTCTTTTTTTCTTCATTTTTCTAATATAAATCTAAAAATCTAATCTATAAATTCTTTTTTTTTTTTTGTAGAGACAGAGTTTCACCTTATAGCCCATGGTCGAGTGCCATGGCATCACATGGCTCACAGCAACCTCCAACTCCTGGGCTTGGGCAATTCCCTTGCCTCAGCCTCCTGAGTAGCTGGGACTACAGGTGCCCACCACAACACCCAGCTATTGTTTTGCTGCATTTTGGCCAAGGCCGGGTCTGAACCTGCCACCCTCGGTATATGGGCCGGCACCCTGCCCACTGAGCCACAGGCACCACCCCCTATATCATCCATATTTTAAATTCTCCTTTCATTTCTAACATTTCTTTTTAGGTGGAATTCTCTGCAGCAGCTGCCCCATGGTCCCTTGGGCAGGGGTTGCTCTGGTCTGGCTTTTCATGTTGCCAGGACTTTTCTTATGTGTCTTCCTCATGAGTGTTTTCTTTTGTCTGTTTCCTTGCCCTATTTTTTCTTTCACTTCCTCCTGCTCTTTAAGTTACTGTGCCTCTAACCTAAGGTGTTGATGTGTCCTTTTGGTACAGGGCTAAAAGGCTGAGAAGACTGAAAAGCAAGAAAGAAAAAAAGATTAAAAAATGAAAAAAGAGAAAGGAAAGAGGGTGAGTAAAAGGGAACATTGACAAAAAGAAGAGAGGCACAGAAAGAGAGAAATAGGAGTAACAAAGGTGTACAGAAGGGTACTTTGACTCACACCTTAAAAACCCCCAACTGCTGGCGGTCTCGATTGAATGGTTCCCTTTAGGTTTGCAGCTTTTTGCCAGGCTGGGCAGACACAGTATCTCACGACCACCAAATAGAGAGGAGAAACATAAATACTATAAGTCAAACCAAAGGAAACAAAAAACCTTAGAGGATAAAATTGGGGTAAAAGATAAATAATAGGGGCAGAAAAACTAGGAGGGCAACAATGAAAAATTAGATTTATATTAGAAAAATGAAGAAAAAAAGAAAAGGAAAAATCTAGTGGGAAAGAGTTGAAATAAAAAAACAAAAACAAGAACAAAGCAATATATGTTATCTGTTTGAATACTGCCTGGGCAACAGATGATCTTCTGGGGTATGAGATGCTAATCATAAAGCTGATATAGCTGTATAAGATGGAGCCTGGAGGCCTCTGCTGACTACTTTGCCCTCTAACCGTGCAGGGTTGAGAGCCTCTTTCCTCAGCCCGCTTAAAAGACACTTTAAACCAGTGGTTGTTTCTAATGCCGCAGCCCTTTAATACAGTTCCTGTGGGTCACAACCCACAGGTTGAGAACCACTGCTTTGAACTGTGACCCTTGGCTAAGCAGAGACTTCCCTAGGGAAGCATGTGTTGCTGGGATCTCTCCTGAAGTGGCTGCCCAAACCAGCCTCGCTCTACGTCTGAGGGCCAAGGCTCTAACACAGCTCTCTTAATCCCAAACAAGAAAATCTCATCTCTTCCCTAGTGTCTCAGTCCTGCCCTCTGGACACGGTTCAAAGTCACTTGCCCACTTGCCCAAGGTTTCCCAAGGAGCTCAATCAAGTGCCCAACTCCAAAAAAAGAAAACAACCTGCAGGGAATGCCTTCCTTGTCTGCAATCTTGCTGTTGCTGTAGCTATAGCATCGGCAGCCACCATGGCCTCGATCCGAATGCAAGCACTTGCTACTTCTCTGCTGCTTTTGTCCTCCTCCTGGAGTCCAGAAGTCTCCCACTGCCTCCCTGCATCCCCAAAGGGGTTTTTCTGGGCAAAGCCGAAAAGCTAGAGGTGCCTGGATTTTTCTCTCCCCAATCTTACCACATCTGGTTGCAAAGAAGCAGTTATTCTGCCGCCATCTTGCCAGAATCAATCCAGCAGGACTGACTTTCAATCAGTAGCAACAAACATATCATTCTTGTGCAAATTCTATATTTCTTCAAAGGCTTAAGTGTTTTTGTGTGCACAAACTTTGTATCTTGGGCACATAAGAAAACAAGTAGTAGGGGAGGGCAGTATTTAAGAAGTAATAATTACACTAAGAATAGTTGCATTAATACTTAATATAAGCTACAAGTGTCAAGTGCATAGAAACTCAGGAAAAAAATTATAAAACCTAGACTACATGGTGAAATCTTAGTACAGAAAATAAACCTTTATCTGGACTTTAAAGATTACAATATGTAAAGTTTAAGGGGTCATTACCAGAAGTTAGACAACATTAGCTGGATCATTGACGTCACATCTGCTTAGTGAGCAGCCCTGGGCAGGCAGTAAGGATGTCCACAAGGTGGGTGGTTGGATCTGCAGCAAGAACCACCCATGCAGTTATCTGAAAGCCGTCAGCCGTAGGTAACAAATTCAGAAAATACAGTTAAGTATAGAGTTTATTTGACCACAAAACTTGAGGATGGCCATGCAGAAACACCAAGTCCAAAGGAACAGGGTAGCGTTCCAAAGTGGAGAAATTAGGGATTTACTTACACAGGAATTTTAGTAGGATTATGTTTTCCACACAAGATTAGTGCAGCGCCCAGCAATTTGGTTGGATACAGATTGTTGTATTCAGGCTCAGGTTCTTCAACACTCGTGAAGGGGTAGTGGTGACCTGAGGGGCTTTTATCTCTGGCTCGGTCTGGCCTCAATTAATCGCATAGCCACACTCCTCTCAAGGCTCTGGATAATCTAATGTTCTAGCAGCTTTAAGTTCAAATGATTTATTTTCACAAAGCCTGGGAAGCAAGACTTGAAGTGATGTGGCAACGAGCTCTCTGATGGGCAATGAAGAACCCTGTGACCCAACATGCAGATGGCCAAGGGAAGCTGTCTTTGTGCTCTGCCCAAGGGCTGACAGCTTTTGTGTGTCCCTAGTGGTGTATGTGGGCTGTGCCTGGGCACTCAGCTCCTTCATCTCCTGCCAGCTTCTCCCCAAGAGTTTAGCCAATAGTAAAGGAGCCCAGCATCTGACCAGGGAAGTTGGAGGCCTGGGGTAGTAAGGCCAGTATAGGTCCCCTTACCTGGGACCATGGTCCCAGGTCACATTCCAGGCTGTCCCTGCATTCCCTACTCCATAACCAGACCTTTTCTGACAGCTTGTACTGCGGGTTTCAGTAAGTAAAGACTCATATAAAGCTTCTAACCAGTCCCTCTTAATTGAAGCCAAATTCATTATAATCTTTGTCACCTAGAGATTCTCTGATAAACCTGTCTGCTAAAGTGTTAAGGGAGTTCTCAAATTGTGTGTGCATAATCATCACCTGGGTGTTTGACTTGTTTTTTTTGAGACAAGAGTCTCACTATGTTGCCCTGTGTAGAGTGCCATGGTGTCACAGCTCACAGCAACCTCAAACTCCTGGGCTTAAGTACTTTTCTTGTCTCAGCCTCTCGAGTAGCTGGGACTACTGGTGCCCACCACAACACCGGGGTATTTTTTGGTTGCAGTTGTCATTGGTGTTTAGCAGGCCCAGGTTGGGCTCAAACCCACCAGCTTTGGTGTATGTGGCTGGCACCCTACCCACTGAGCTATAGGCATTGCCTGGGTATTTGATTTTTTAAATGCATATTTTTAGCTGGGCCGTGGCTCATGCCACTGGGAGGCTGAAGGGGGAGAATCCCTTGAGTTCAGGAGTTTGAGACCAGCTTGAATAAGAGCAAGACCCATCTCTACTAAAAATAGAAAAACTAGCTGGCTGTGGTGGTGCCTTTAGTCTCACCTAGCTTCTTAGGAAGCTGAGAAAGGAGGATCACTTGGGCCAAAGTCTGAGGTTGCTGTGAGTTATAATGACGCCATGACACTCTACCCAGGGTGACAGAGTGAGACTGTCTCAAAAAAGTATATAAAATAAAAAGCAGATTTTCAGTCCTAGCCCAGAGATTAGGAAAATAGGGAAGGGGTGGGCCCAAGAGTTAGTTGTGAACAGATCCCCTACATAATTATAATTTAGGTGGGGCAAGAGGAAGGCACTTGGCATTTCTAACCTGAGCTTGCACAAATCCCCAAAGCAACCTTGTGGAGCATACCACAGGAAGGCACTATCTGATAAATAAGGAAAATCAAGCAGCTGTATGTGTCCAAATTCAGTACATACATGAAGTCACAGCTAAATAAATGTGCACTGTAGTTTTCCTTTAACAATTTCTAATGTTAAGATTCTTTTGATCTTTCTGCAGGTAGGAACGTACATCTATCTAATAAAGGAAAGTCTCTATATAATGGCAGCTTTCTTATAAGAACCTTAAAGGCTCACTGTAAAAATAACTGTATTTTATGCAAGTATAATTATCTTTATCAAGGCTAAAAGACTGCCTTTTTCAGGTAAGGAATGAGGAAACATGACCTATAAAAGCCACACAAATAAGCTTATTCCCTGTAGCTCAGTGGTTAGGGTATTGGCCACATACACTAGGGCTGGTGGGTTTGAACTTGGCCTGGGCCTATAGTCCCAGCTGTTTGGGAAGCTGAGACAAAAGAATCATTTCAGCCCAAGAGTTTGAGGTTGCTGTGAGCTAGGAGGCCATGGCACTCTACTGAGGGTGACAAAGTGAGACTCTGTCTCAAAAAAAAAAAAAAGCCACACAAATAACTGGGGGCAAGGTAGCTCTAGGAGCCACCTGCCAGCACATTCTGGTGTTGACTGCAAAACAGAGACCATATTAAAAGTCTGTGGCAAATACTACGTTGAAATAATTTTAGCTGTAGGGGAGGAAAGACGTCATGAACCACCACTTACATGCCGGCAGTCACTAACCAATCTGTACATTTCCCCTAGATGCCTAGGGAGATGACAATGTGTAGAAAATTCTAGACACAGAGTTATGTAATTTAAAATAGCAAAAACTTGAATCCCCAAATCAACGAGAAATCCTCAAAAAGAAAATACACCTAGTTTATACAAAAATGAAAACTATGCATTTTGAATGGAATAGAGTCCACAATTTTCAGTTTGGACATTGTGATAGTTATTACTTTTAGCTATTAATTTACCTGGACTGATAACAAAATAGCCATTAAAGCATTATTTCTGGGTGTTCTGTGAAGGAGTTTACCAGAGATTAGCCTGACAGTTGGACTGAGCCGGCACCATCCAAACAAATGGGACAAGAAAGAACAAAAAAGGCAAAGGAAAGAGGATGCCTTTGGATACCAGAAAGCCGGCTCTGGGCCACAGGGACTGGGGGGGTACCTCCCTCCCCCCGTTCTTAGGCCTTTAGTGTTGATAAGATTCATCAGCCTCCAGAACTGGCTGGCCATCTCCCTAATAGATTTCTTCTGATTCTCTCTATAAAGCCTGAGTCCTGCCTTTGGAGAACCCTAAAACACTCTAAGCTGAAAAATACATCCTGGTCTCACCATTGTGCCCCAGTGACAATGAGCAATGGCGTTGCTGGTATCTAGTAGGAATTTCCGATAATCTGAATTCAATTCATAACAAGAGGTAAAATAAGTGTGTTTTCTTTTTTTAACAGGCCGCCACCAAATATGTTCTCTAAAATTAACCACCAACATTGCAAAATCACATTACAACATAGGCAACACTCTTCTGATAAAAGAAAATCATAGTTCCTACATTATGTATAATTTAAAGTCTTCAACATCAAGAATATTACTCAAATATTATAAGGGAATTAAAATGTATTTAATAGTTCTAAAACAAAAAATTCTTTAAAAGGTAGGTCTCGATTTTAACATTACCGAAGTTCTTAAAAATTATCCTAGATTTCTGGCTAAAACTATTGTTCTTACTACTTTTATTTTGGTTGAATATTTTTTTCCAAAACAGCCATTTCAGACTATGTAACAGTACAAAGAAAACTCTTGCAAGATATTCCATTTATATCCACTAAAATTTTTTTTGAGACAGGGTCTCACTCAGTTTTCCTTGGGTCGAGTGTGGTGGCGTTATAACTCAAAGCAACGTCCAACTCTTTGGCTCATGCAATACTCTTGCCTCAGCCTCCTGAGTAGCTGGGACTACAGGCGCCCACCACAATGCCTGGTTATTTCTAAGAGATGAGAGCTCATGTTTGCTCAGGCTAGTCCCAAACTGCCCTATCTGGGTAGGTGAAAGGTTCCTCAGGCAGCTGGTGGAGTAAATAAATAAAAAGGGCCCTCTTCCTACATTTGCCAAAATGATCAACTTTTCCAAATAAATTCCTTGCTCCTAAATGTAAGGAAAAACTGACAAGACCTGTTTTTCATCCTAGAATATAAAAATCTCTGGAAAAAAAAGTAGGAAGAATGAAGAAAATGAAAGGAAGAAATCTGACTTCCTAGACCTGTCCTACTGAGAAAGGACACACATAACAAAATAAGCACTTCGGTTTTCTTTAATAAACAGATTTGTCTGAAAATTCCAAGGAGCAGCAGCTGCAAGTTCTGCATCAATGGCACAGCTTAGTCTTTCCTCAGGGGAACCGTCTCCTCCCTGGTACCGTCTCTGGTCACAATGCAGATCTTGAGTGCATCCCCAGTGTACACATCCCTCTCGGCTGCAGAAATGAAGACGTCTTTCACCAGTCGCATGGCTCTGTCCAAGGACAGAGGGACGTGCTCCACATTCTGCATGTTCTTAAATCCAACCTGAGGGGACAGGAAGCCTGAGTGAGGAGGCACGTGGCAGGAAGCACAGAGGAGGGTTTAAGACCCCAATACCCTCATGGATCCGAAGATAGACATCAACACGAAACTAAACGTCCCTCTGACTAAAGTCCTTCCAGACTTGGCTAAATTACACAAGCCACAAATGTGACAAGTGTTTACGAGCAAAGCCCCATCTCTCGAGGAACACGTGCTCTAGAGATGGGGGACATATGTAAGCAGAGATCAGAAGACAATGTGCTGTGACTAGGAAGCAGCCAGGAGAGCCCCCACTGTACCTGCTTAAGAAGGGCCTCAGCAGGGAGGACATTGAGGAGGCAAAGGGTAGGACAGAGGCGCAGAGCAGAACTGCAGAGGGGTGTGAATGAGGCTGGGAGGAGCAAGTCATTTCCGGGAGAAGCAGGGCTCAGGTGTAGTGTGGCATGGCAGAAGACATGGCAAAGAAGCAATAAGCAGAGGGGCTGTGACATAGAATAAACTTCAGAAAAGAAGGATGAACTAGAAGGGACTCTACCAAGGTCATCCTATAATCTAATATTGTGGGCCTGAATCTAGCCAGCAGTAACACCTGACCTTTGAGCAACATGGTTTTAAACTGCTCAGGTCCTCTTATATATTTTTTTCTTTTTTTAAGCAGAGATTCTTGTTCTGGCTCAGGCTGTTCTCAAACTCCTAAACTCAAGCACTCTTCCCACCTCGGCTTCCCAGAGTGCTAGGATTATAGGCATGAGACACCATACCTGGCCCTCTACTCAATTTTTTTTTCTAACGAATATATAGGAGAACCTCTATAAGTTGACCATCCAGGGGACTATAACAAATTGGTCAACACACAGAGGTGGTCAATGTGAGGAACTAGGTCTACTGTACTGATACATAAATGTGGTGTAAGTCCCATCTACGAGAATCAAGTCAACTGAAGGAGGTGGTCAATGTAGGGAGGTGATCCGCTATGGAGGGTCTAATGTATAGAAAATTTTTTTGAGATTTCCAACAATTTGAAAAAACTTGCAGATAAACCACGTAGCTCAGAAACATCAACAAAAAAGAAGAAAAGCCAACTATGTTGTAAATGCATAAATACATGTAGACACTGACCTATTTTGCCATTTACTACCATAAAACATGCACATATTATAAAAAGTTAAAACTTAACAAAACCTACACGTACAGATCTGGCGATTCCACTACTAGGTATTTACCCAAAGGAAAAAGGGTTATTTTATCATAAAGACACTTGCACTTGAATGTTTACAGCAGCATAATTTACAATTGCAAAGATGTAGAAACAACCCAAGTACACATCAAAACATAAGTGGATTAGGGCGGCGCCTGTGGCTGAGTAGGGCGCTGGCCCCATATACCGAAGGTGACGGGTTCAAACCCAGCCTTGGTCAAACTGAAAAACAGAAAAATAGCTGGGCATTGTGGCGGTCGCTTGTAGTCCCAGGTACTCGGGAGGCTGAGGCAAGAGAATCGCCTAAGCCCAGGAGTTGGAGGTTGCTGTGAGCTGTGTGACACCATGGCGCTCTACTGAGGGTGATAAAGTAAGACTCTGTCTCTAAGAAAACAACAACAACAACAACAATAGGTGGATTAACAAATGAGGTTTATGTACATCATGGAGTACTACTCAGACATACAAAACGGTGCCCCAGCATCTTAGATGGAACTAGAGACCACTGTTCTAAGTGACGAATCCCAAGAACAGAAAAACAAACACCACATAGACTCAATACTAAAGTGGAACCAGTGGATCAATACTTCTGTACATACAGGGATGCAAACTCATTGGGAGGGCAGCGCCTGTGGCTCAGCAAGTAGGGCATCGGCCCCATATACCAAGGGACACGGGTTCAAACCTGGCTCCAGCAGAACTGCAAAACAAAACAAAAAACAGCCGGGCATTGTGGCGGGCACCTGTAGTCCCAGCTACTCGGGAGGCAGTTTGCTGTGAGCTGTGTGACACCACAGCACTCTACTGAGGAAGTGAGACTCTCTTAGAAAAAATAAAACAAAACAAAACAAAAATCAGTGGAAATCAAGTAGGTGAGAGTAGGATTAGGGATTGGGTTAATTTACACCTAATGAGTAAAATGCACACATTCTGGCTGAAGGGCATACTTAAAACTTGTACCTAAAGTGTATAAAAGCAAATTATGTAATTAAAACTTGTGTACCCTGTAATATTCTGATATAAAAAAAAAAAACTTAAACTTGGAAACAGTGGCACCATTTGCAGTGGAGAGAAATATAAACATACAGACAGTATTAAAACGTAACTGCATAAAATTATCCGTAATATACAGTGTGCTACTGTAATAACTTCACAGCCTCCTCCTGTTGTGACTACAGTGAGGTGAGCTCAAGTCATTTGAGTTGTGAGTATTGAGAGTGCTGTGAGTTGTTGGGAGTAGCTTTTTCTTTTTTTTTTTGAGACAGAGTCTCATTATGTCACCCTCGGTAGAGTGCCGCAGCATCACGGCTCACAGCAACCTCCAACTCTTGGGCTTAAGTTATTCTCTTGCCTCAGCCTCCCAAGTAGCTAGGACTACAGGTGCCCACCACAATGCCTTGCTATTTTTTTTGTTGTTGTTGTGACTGTTATTTAAGGAGGCCTGGGCTGGGTTCGAACCCATCAGCCCCGATGTAGTTGGCTGGTGCCCTAACCACTGAGCTACAGGCACCAAGCCATGCTGTGAGTTGTTTTGAGTGTGGAGGGTTAGGAGCTGCTGGGAGTGATATGAGTTGCTGGTCTGGGAGCTGCTGTGAGTTGCTGGCAGTTGTTAGCTGTTGTTGACAGTGTTGGAAGCTGTTGTGAATTATCAATGTTGTGAGCTGCTGGGAGTTATTGGGAGACAAGTGTTGGGAATCGTATTGTGAGTTGCTGGGGTTGTTTGAGTGTTGGGAGTTACTGGGAGCTGCTGAGAGTTCTTAGGATGTGTTGATAATTGTTAGGAATTGTTGGGAGATGCTGGGAATTGTACGGAGTTGCTGAGATCTGCTGTTGAATTGTTAGGAGTAGATGGAAGTTGCTAGGATCTTCTGAGAGTTTCTGTGAGTGTTGGGAGTTGTTGTAAATTGCTGGGAGTTCTTGGGAGCTGCTGTGAGGGTAAAAGGTTGTGAGATCTTGGGAGTTGCTGGGAGTGTTGGAAGTTGCTGAGAGTGTAGGGAGTTGTTGTGAATTGCTGGGAGTTCTTGGGAGCTGCTGTGAGTGTTGAAAGTTGTGAAATCTTGGGAGTAGCTGGGAGTTATTGTGAGTGTTGGGAGTTGTTAGGAGTTCCTGAGAGTTGCTGGGAGTTGTTGGGAGTTGTTCTGAGTGTTGGGAGTGATGGGAGATGTTGAGAGTTTTGAGGAGTTGTTCAGAGTTGCTGGGAGTTCTTGGGAGTTTCCAGGGTACCAGCACACACCTGACCAGCAGGGGCTGCTCACTGTCCCCACATAAGCCACTTGCCACTCCAGTAAGCTGCATGCCGCATGGCTCTCCCCTATCTCCCACCATGCCTAGGGCAGTACCATGAACTCTGAGTAACATCATGGGACCCCACAAAGTGGCACTAGTGACACTGAAGGTGTCTCCAAGAAGCAGAGAAGTCATGACATTATAAGAAAAGCTCAATTGGCTGACATGCATGGCAGCTTGAGGTCCATAGCTGCAAGTGCCGCCATTTCAAACAATTCACTTTGTAAACAAAACGGATGGCGAAAATTTACAGCATCAACAACAAAAAAAAGACAGTACTGTATATACAGCTTCTTTTCCTTATAATTTTTATAACATTTTCCGTATCATTTTCCTAGTAACTATTTTCTCTAGTTTACTGCAAAATACAGCATATAATAAATATGATATACAAGGTATGTATTAACTGTGTATGTTATCAGTGAGGCTAATAGTAGTTAACTCTTTAAGGACTCAAAAGTTACACATGGAGGTGGTGGCTCTTGCCTGTGATCCCAGTACTCTGGGAAGCCAAGGCAATCACTTGAGCTCAGGAGTTCAAGACCAGCTTAAACAAGAGTGAGACCCTGTCTCTATTTAAAAAATAGAACAAAACAACTAGCCAAGCATTGTGGCGGGTGCCTGTAGTCCCAGCTACTATAGTTCCTAGGATGTGCTGGAAATTGTGAGGAATTGTTGGGAGTTGCTGAGATCTGCTGGGAATTGTTAGGAGTAGATGGGAGTATCTCCCACCATGCCTTAGGCAGTACCTACTACAGAGGCTGAGTAAGAGGATTGGTTGAACCCATGAGTTTGAGGTTGTTAGGAGCTACAACGCCATGGCACTTTACCCAGGGGGACGAAGTAGAACTCTGCTTCAAAAGAAAAAAAGTTATATGGATATTTATGATTGCTCACCCTAATCTTTATGTTGTTCATGGGGGGGGGGGCGGTCAGCACCCTAATCCTTATGTTGTTCATGGGTCACCTACACACCTTGGTGACAGAATACAAAATTAAGCACACAGAAATGGTTATGGGCGAAAAAGGCATTTTTTGGACCTTCAGGTAAGACATTAAGAGGCGAACAGAAAACCAACACTGCAGACATCAGAGCTGTGAGGATAAAGGAAAAATCAAAGCCATGGGAGTAGGAACAGACCCACAGGACAGCAGCTAGACCACACAGAGCAAGATGGGAAGGTCTGGGTTAGCAAATCAATGAAACAAACTCAGCAGAAATTTAGGAGAAAGCCTGTCTCCTCTTGATGAAGAGGAGAACTGAGAGGAAGGCATTGCTCACAATCAGGACAGGCAGGGTGTAGCGCCATTACCTGGTTATCGAGCAGGGGCTGCAGCATGGCACTTGCTGAGCCTCCAGCCTTGAAGGAATCTCTCTGGTAGGACCCCACTGGGTCAAAGCTGTACACGGCTCCCTTCCCTTAAAGAAGAAAACAGTTTCCATGAGATGTCACCTGGTCATAATCCCAGAACACAGTAAATATAAACCCAGTCAAAATGTGACACCATGTATAGAACGGACTACTGACTTGGCTAAAATTTCAGCTAACAGAACACAGCCATAACTGTGCACAGGTGACAGGCAGATCACTGTGCTGCAGAGGAGACAGAACAGTCACTGCTACACAGGCAAGAAGTAGAAGTCACTGGGGCACAGGTGACAGTCATTGGACACTATTATCTTGGCACAGGTGA
Source organism: Arctocebus calabarensis (assembly GCA_963573935.1). Taxonomy (NCBI): domain Eukaryota; kingdom Metazoa; phylum Chordata; class Mammalia; order Primates; family Lorisidae; genus Arctocebus; species Arctocebus calabarensis. The sequence continues at coordinate 14,392 of CAUYON010076162.1, forward strand.
CACCCAGGCTCCACAGGCTTGCTCCCAACCGCCACTTAGAGCAGTCATTTTCAACTGGTATGCAGTAAGAGAGTCTTAGGCATGCCACAATTTTTTTTTTTTGAGACAGAGTCTTACTTTGTCATCCTTTGTAGAGTGCCATGGTATCATAGCTCACAGCAACTTCTAACTCTTGGGCTCAATTGATTCTCTTGCCTCACCCTCCCAAGTAGCTGCGACTATGGGTGCCCGCTACAATGCCTGGCTATTTTTAGAGATGAAGTCACGCTCTGGCTCAGACTGGTCTCGAACCATCATCAGGCAAGCCACCTGCCTCAGCCTCCCAAAGTGCTGGGATTATAGGCATGAGCCACAGCACCAGACCTGCCACAAAAATTTTTAAAGACCATTAAGTACATTATTTTTGAAAGAAGTTCAGAAGCACAGTTAAGTGTATTTTTTTGTTTTTGTTTTTACTTTTTTTGCTCAACATAATGTAAATGTGTCCTTGGATAAAAAAAAGCTTGAAGAACACTAACCTAGAGCTTGGATGTGGTCAGAGGCAAGAGGCTCCATACACCCTGTCACTCAAATGCTATGATCAACTTTCCCATCAGTTCTTTAGGCTGTTTAAGCTAATGTCACCAATGACCATTCTGTGGCCACACAATACATTATGTGTTTTCATAGATGCACTGGCTAATGGTCACAGGCTCTGAGTCTGACCATACTCCTAATGACATTCCTAAAAAAAAATTAGTGTAGTTTTGTACAGATTAGATAGTTTTAAGTTTTCCCAGTGCTAAATTATGTGAGCAACCACATGGAAAACTTTTTACAGCACACTCTTTAGCATCAGTACTATAAAAACCAATATATAATAAAAAAGGAATTTTAAAATAGAAATGCCACATAGGAAAGAATAGTTTGCCTGAAATGTAACCAGTTGTCTTGCACTACCAGAATTATAATCACTAATATCTGTGTAAGAAAAACAGGGTGTGAATTCATCTAACAGAGAAATGTATGCCTGGGGAAGTACGAATCACAAAGTAAGTAAAATCATGCTTTTTGAAGAACAGCAGAATTTAACAAAATGTAAAGGTACGTACCTCAAGACCCAGTAATCTCACTTATGGAATAGAATTTATTCTACAAAAATGTTTATGTAAACACATAAAGCAATGTGAAGAAGAACACTGTTGTATTATTTAAAAGAGTCAAAAGTTACAAGCAACCTAAAAGCCATTAGTCATGCACAGAGTGGGAAGCTGAGCAGTGTGAAAGCAAACCTAGGAGCCAGTCTGCCAGGAGCAACCCTGCCTCCCCCACAGACTGTGAGGCCTGGAATATATATACAATCATCTTAGAGGGTTGTGAGGTAGTAAATTAACCGACATAAAGCAATTTCCAATACAATGTATGTTAGATGTACACTTAATTAGTATTTAGCAGCCTAGGAAGAGGAAGACTTCTACAGATTCGGAGGTTGGAGAATACATCCACAAAACAAAGTAAAATGAAGAAAGTGCTATAATACGTATAGCACAATCCAATTTTTATTTAAAAGCCTAAGAAAACTGTATATATGTATGTATAAACACAAAAAAAGTCTGGAGGCTGGGCATGGTAGCTCATGCCTATAATCCCAGCACTTTGGGAGGCCAAGGGATGAGGACTGTTTGAGACCAGGAGTTTGACACCAACCTGGGCAACATAGCAAGCCTCCATCTCTACAAACAATAAAAATTAAAAAGTCCAGAATGATAAATAGAAAACTGTGGGTAGTTATTTTAAGCAAAAGATCAAAGGCAAGGGCTCAGTGCCTGTGGCTCAAGCAGCTAAGGCGCCAGCCACATACACCTCAGCTGGCAGGTTCAAATCCAGCCCAGGCCCCCCAAACAACAATGACAGCTGCAACCAAAAAAATAGCCAGGCGTTGTGGCGCCCAGCTACTTGGAAGGCAGAGGCAGGAGAATCGCTTTGAGCCCAGGAGTTGGAGGTTGCTATGTTCTACCCAGGGTGATAGCTTGAGGCTCTGTCCCCATCCACCAAAAAAAAAAAAAAAAAATCAGAGGCAAGAAAAGAGAGAAATAATTTTGCACAGTATGACTCTGGGAGGCAAGAGATAGGGACAGTCTGTCTACTGTCTATGGACGACTGCCATGGTTAGCTTTGCATCTTTCTTCCACTGCAGAGTCATGGAGTCCCTGCTGAAAAGCAGCATCCGAGACCACCTAAGAAAACCTGGAGAAGTGTTTTTTTGCTTGAAGCAAGAATGGGCCCAGAAATAAGACCACAGTGGGCAGTCCTCTGCTCTCAACATACACAGATAGAAAGGGATGGGAGGTGTAAAAAACAAATGTTATCTCTCATGAGGCCAAAAGGCCACAAAATGAGAACTCAAAAGCTTTACCCAAGGTAGAATCAATCTTAGAAAATGACACATAACAAAGAAAGAGATATGTTCCAAGAACAGAGTTTCAAAAAGAGGAAGAGACACACTTGTAAAATGAGTGCAGAAAGGAATAAACCTTGACCATAAACTCCATTTCCTAGGCAGTGCCTGTGGCTCAGTGGGTAGGGCGCTGGACCCATATACTGAGGGTGGAGGGTTCGAACTTGGCTCCGGCCAACCAGCAACAAAAACAACAACAAAAAATAGCCAGGTATTGTGGTAGGTGCCTAGAGTCCTAGCTACTTGGGAGGCTGAAGCAAGAGAATAGCCTAAGCCCAGGAAATGGAGGTTGCTGTGAGCTGTGATGCAACAGCACTCTACCAAGGGCAATAAAGTAAGATTCTGTCTTTAAAAAAAAAAAAAAAATTGCTTTTCCTTATCACAATAAATTCCTAAAAGCCCAATGATTTCAACATAAAAAATAAAATGAGACAAATCTTAGAAATAAACATATGTAAGCTTTGGATGGGGGGAGACTTTTCAAACAAGGTAAAAAACTCAATGCTGTTAAAAAATGACTGATAGACTTAACTATATGATGCTTGGAAACTTCTATGTAGCAAAAAGATGGCCCTAGAAAGTTAAGAGGCAAAGAACATTCTTGGGGGACATCTATCACATTCACGTCAGAGGTCTGAATGCAGTTCTTAAAAATCAGAAAAAAAGAAAAGAAAAAAAAAATCAGAAAAAAATAAAAAAACCCTGCAAATTAGGAAAGAAGCAAAAGTTAAACAGCAGAATCTCCATAGTTGACCACTTCCCTATACTGACCTAATCTTCACTAACTGGAAGTTCCTTATGTTGACCCTACATGTTAACCAGTTTGTTACAGTTCCTTGGGTGGTCAACTTACAGACAGGTTCTAACATATATAGATCAGTTTTTATTTCTTTATTTTTTTATTTTTAGAGATAGAGTCTTACTTTGTTGTCCTACAGATCACTGCAGCCTCAAACTCTTGGGCTTAGGCGATTCTCTTGCCTCAGCCTCCCAAGTAGCTGGGACCTTAAGTGCCCTCCACAACATGCGGCTATTTATAGAGGTGGAGGTCTTACTGTGGCTCAAGCTAGTTTCCAACCTGTCAGCTCAGGCAGCCCACCCACTTCAGTCTCCCAAGTGCTGGGATTAGAGGTGTGAGCCACCTTGCCTGGCTCATTTAGGTATTACTTGTAGTAGCTGCTGTTTGTAGTAGGAGTTGTACAAAAGTCGGATGTTTGTACTTGGGCACTGCCTGTATGGACATAATGGGCTACCCTTATCTTCCTGGAATAAAGTTGTAGCTGTTTAATTAATGGGTCAGAGGAATTTTTTCTTTTTAGAGACAGAGTCTCACTTTATCATCCTCAGTAGAGTGCCATGGCGTCACAGCAACCTCTAACTCTTGGGCTTAGCGATTCTCTTGCCTCAGTCTCCCGAGTAGTTGGGACTACAGGTGCCTGCCACAATGCCTGGCTATTTTTTTTTTTTGCAGTTTAGCTGGGGATGGGTTCCAACTTACCACCCTCAGTATATGGAACCAGCACCCTACTCACTGAGACACAGGTGCCGCCCTATGGATCATTTTTTAAAGAAAGAAATAAGAAACATGAAAGGATGCCCTCTACACTTTTAGTTTTTATTTACATAAAAATTGTATAATACTTAAAACATGTATAAATTAAAACAATAAAATATTTAATGGGCAAAGATGTTTTACAATGTCTGACACTGGGAAGGATACACAGAAAATAGGTAACTTATGCCCCTGCTGAGAGAGCACTGGTGCGCATCTCTGAAGGACAGGCCAATAGTACCAACAAAAGGCAAAAAACAAAATTCCAGGCTGTGCCTGTGGCGCCAGCCCCATATAATGAGGCTGGCAGGTTCAAACCCAGCCCCAGCCAAACTGCAACAACAACAAAATAATAGCTGGGCACTGTGGTGGGCGCCTATAGTCCCAGCTACTTGGGAGGGAGGCTGAGGCAAGAGAATTGCCTAAGCCCAAGAGTTGGAGGTTGCTGTGAGCTGTGACACCATGGCACTCTACCGAGGGTGATAAAGTGAGACTCTGTCTCTAAAAAAAAAAAAAAGAAAAGAAAAGAAAAAAGAAAATTCCTCTGACCCATTAATTAAACAACTACAACTTTATTCCAGGAAGATAAGGGTAGCCCATTATGTCCATACAGGCAGTGCCCAAGTACAAACATCCGACTTTTGTACAACTCCTACTACAAACAGCAGCTATTGCAAGTAATACCTAAATGAGCCAGGCAAGGTAGCTCAGACCTATAATCCCAGCACTTGGGAGGCTGAGGTGGGTGGATTGCCGGAGCTGACAGGTAGGAGACCAGCCTGAGCCACAGTAAGGATCCCAGCTACTTGGGAGGCTGAGACAAGAGAATCACTTGAGCCCAAGAGTTTAAGGCTGCAGTGAGCTGTGGCACTATGGCACTCTACTGAGGGCAACATAATGGAACTCTGCCTCAAAAAAAAAAAAAAAAGAATATATATATATATGTATATATATATATATATAAAATGGGGAAAGCCACAAAATGAATAAGAGCAATCTGATGAAATGCTGAGAACACTAGAAAACATCAAAGAAAATATAAATACACCTTTAAAAGCCAGATAATTAACAAAACAAAGGCAGAAAATAAGAAAAAGCTGTTGAAAATTAATGATGTCAGAAATAAAAGCAATCCACAAAGGATGAAAAGTTAATTGAGGAATCTTCATGAAGGAAAATAAAAAGGCAAAGAGGTGGACAAGATGTGGGCAGACAATAAATACAGGGCCACAGAGTCCCGAGGCCATAGTCCAGGAGGAGGGGCGTGAACAGAGAAGACAGAAAAATAGTGCAATTGAGAAAAGACATTGACAAGGAGCATCACTGTGAAACTGCACAACACCAAGAAAAGATCCTAAAAGCCGTGTCTCAAAAAGGTCTCCTGATTACTTCCTGATTACTTTTTCCAGAAATCTCTTGGGAGATAAATGCCTCCAAAATAAGGAAGTAAACTAAGGAAAAGAAAGCATGGGATCCAGCAAGCAGGGAGACCAATGCCAGGAATAAGGCAAAAGAAACTCCTACACTGTAGGAACTATAGGGACTGCAGAAGGGACCAGGGGGGCATCAGGGCCCGGAGACTGGTCCTTCCTGGAGCGAAGGACACAGCAGCCCTTGCATGAATTGTAGGCAGGGAGTGTGAGGAACTAAGGTGGTTAAAGAAACCCAAGCCAATCAGAGAGCTACCTCTTGATGAAACAAAACTGTTGTGTAAGAGAGGAATAATCACAGTACATCACTTAGCACAACAAAAGATCAATATTTATCTGGTTATAGTAAGAACATCAAATACATACTTTATCAAAAGTCTACTGTGTCATAGGAAGATGCTAATGAGGATAAGGACACAAAAGGGCTAAAGAACCATCATCCACCAGAATAAAAACTAATAGGTGGGACTACAGGTACCCGCAACAACACTTGGCTTTTGTAGTTGTTGCTGTTATTGTTGTTTAGCTGACCAGGCCGGGTTCGAACCAGCCAGCCTCAGTGCATGTAGGCAGTGCTGTAACCACTGTGCTACGAGCACCGAGCCCTGGCAGCTATTTTTAATGTTGCTAAAATGTGAATCTTATTAACCTAATGTTCAAGACAGGTATATGCAAGTCTAAAAAAACACCCAGCATGCTAGGGCAGGCAAACTAATCTGTGGCTAAAATCAATTAACCCAGATAAAGGTAATGCATTTGTATTTACAACTTCTTAGTTTTCAAAAAAGATCGAAAACCTTAAAGAGAAATTGTAGGCTCAGCATTGGTAACTCAGTGGTTAGGGTGCCAGCCACACTGACTTTAAACCTGGCTTAGGCCTACTAAACAACAATGACAAACAACAAAACAGCCAGGTGTTATGGCAGGCACCTGTAGTCCAAGTTACTTGAGAGGCGCAGGCAAGAGAATCACTGAAGCCCAAGAGTTTGAGGTTGCTGTGAGCTGTGATGCCATATCACTCTATCGAGGGTGACAAAGTGAGACTGTCTCAAGACAAAAAACAAACAAACAAAAAACTGTATAAGCTTAGTTTGTCTACTAACCATGGTAAATAAAATGACAGAATACTCCCCAAGGCCCTACATGGGGCAGAGTGAATAGGGAGAGCAAAGAGAAGCCTCATGGAACAGAAAGGGACAGGAGTCAACACCCAGGACTCAGGGCCCCAATGCTCCCCCTTTCCTTCTGCATCCGACTGAGAAACACAGTGCTCTGAAGCTCTGTGACTGGCCAGCTGCATACTTCCCCCTGAAGGCTTAAACCCAAGTTGGGATCTTGAACATTCCCAGGTCCTGACAGCTATTCAGGATGCTGCTTAAAAACACCAAGCAATTAGCCCTGCTGCAAAACACACAGAAACCAGCCCTGGCCTGAACCAAAATTCTTAAATTTGCAACAGCTCTGTAACTAGACCCTCTTGTGCTGGGCATTCCTCTCCCCGCCTGCACAAGGAATGCTGCAGCACTCTGCACTCAGGTCTCCCTATCAGACGCTTTGGTTACAGCACCCTGGCATTCAGTGTTTCTTTCTGTGGAATCCCAGCTGAATGTGGAACAGCCCCTTGAGTGAACTCCACCACCACCACCACCTGTGGGACAAGTCCAGCCTCAGGTTCAGCTGGACAAAACACAGAAAATGAACTTACTCCAATTACATCCTTGTCTAGACATTTCTGTTACTTCTTATCACAATGAACTACTCTACATGGTGGCACAGACCTGTCCTGGGGACTGTACTTGGTTTTTGAAAGCAATTAAAGGCAATCCAAATCAGAACTGATGGAAAACAGCAGTGCCCATGTGGAGTAATGCAAGCTTTGGATCAAAAAGAATAGTGATGTCAAGTTACAAGACTAATTTTCGCAGGCATTCCTGGTCTGACTCTGACAGAAAATTGAAGATGCTTCAGAAATGTCCTAAGCCAGGCATTGTGATGCACCTGCAGTCTTGGCTCCTGGGGAGGCTGAGGCTCACTTAAGCCCTCCAGTTGGAGGTTGCTGTGAGTCACAATAAAGCCACTGCACTGCACCTGGAGCAACAGAGCAAGACTGTCTCAAAAACAAACAAACAAAAATTCCCTAATTATTACACATGACCTCTCGGACATCACTTTTAAGTGCTTTCTTGAATATATTTCAGAATCATATTCAGGTCAAGCTTCTTGATGTCAGATTCCTTTATGTAAGATAAAAATGCTAACCTACTTCTAAGTTATGCAAGATCCTGAAAAAATAGTAACTGGCTGCTCACCATTTGCTATTACAGTTTTAATACTCCACTTGTTTCGTGCCTTTGGATGTCAGCTGTTTTCCTTTTAGCTTCAGTTTCTTCATCACTTTTATTAGCAGAAAATGAAGATGTTGGGTCCAGGGTGTCCACCCTGCAGTCCACAAGCTACATGCTGATTTTTGGAGGACTGTTCTGCTTATTGTGGTATCTGTTTTGTGAAAAGTGTACACAGACCTTTTGTTTTGCTTATTAGCTATCAGTTGTGTTTGTGTATAAAACAACTCTTATTCTTGCAACTTGCAGCAGAGGAATAAAAAGGTTGGTGTTTGTGATTTTTTCTAAGTCTAGAAAGAAATACATAAATCTAGGAAATGTAAACAACCTCCCCTGTCATCTTCCAGAGAGAAAAAATTCTACCTTCTTCATCAAGTCCACCGATGATGTTGTAGACATAGTACGGGAAGAAGCGCCTGGAGTACAGGATTGTGGACAGCATCGCAGCAATCGCCCCTGTAGTCATGGCCTTATTGTTGGAATGTTTATACATCTGCAATTATTGATAACAATACATCTATTACAGACACAACAATCAACAGTATAAAGAATCAAATGCACACCTCAATGAATGGGAAAGCAAACCTGTTTCTTTCACAGATCAAAGAACAGAGTGAGATACTAAGACAAAATAACTTACTACCCCCTGTGGTATTGGGGGCTCTAAAAATTTTAAGTAAAAGAATGCAGGACACCCCTCAGCCCTCTGGCTTAACTATAGCCAGACACTATTTTCTGGCTGGGCACAGAGGCTCATGCCTTTAATCCAAGCATTCTGGGTGGCTGAAGCAGGTGGATTGCCTGAGCTCATGGGTTGGAAACCAGCTTGAGCCAGAGCAAGACCCCATCTCTAAAAATAGCTAGGCGATGTGGCAGGCTACAGTAGCTGTAGTCCCAGCTACTTGGGAATCTAAGGCAAGAAAAATGCTCGAGCCCAAGAGTTTGAGGTTGCTGTTAGCTATGACACCACAGTACTCTACCAAGGGTGACAAAGTGAGACTCTGTCTCAAAAAATAAAAAATAAATAAAAAAAGATACTATTTTCACCCTTATCCCAGGTACTGCTAATTCAAAAGTAAATGTGCCAGGTGGCGCCTGTGGCTCAAGGAGTAGGGCGCCAGCCCCTTATGCCAGAGGTGGCGGGTTCAAACCTAGCCCTGGCCAAAAAAAAAAAGTAGTAAATGTGCCATAACCACAAAGAAATGGAATCAATCTAAGTGCCCATCAATTCACGAGTCGATAAGAGACAATATATATGGTATAAATGTACCATGGAGTACTACTCAGCCATGAAAAGAAATGAAATACTGTCTTTTGCAGCAACTTAGAACTGCAAACCATTATCCTAAGTGAAGTGTCTCAGGAGTGGAGAAGCAAACACCACATGTGCTCACTAGTCAGTGGAAGCTAAACAATGGGAGCACAGGGGCACAGGTTAAGTCCCAGACGTAGATTAAGTCCCTTCTTTTGCAGAGCGGATCTCAGACAAACACACACACAGCACCCTCCTTCTGCAAGACTGTAACACAGGGCAACGTCTCCTCTCACTCCTTAAAGCATCTATAGTGGAGAACACAGTGCCCAAAACAGGACTTCAGGACAACACCATGATTCCATAATCCTAGATTTATCATACCTTGGGAATCCTAAATTATCCAACTGATGGAGAAACTCTACACAAACTATAAATATAAGACAGATTTAATTTCCTCAATTTTTGTTAACCATACAGCAAGCACCTACTTCAAAACCTCAAAACAGACTGTGAATGAAAACTCTCCTGAGAGGCTGAACCATTTTACTAGTTGTTTTTCTCTTTTCCAATGGAAGGTACATAAACTACAATATCAATACATTTGTAATACAATTTTTTCTTTTACAGTTTCAACACTCAAGAACTTTCTGTTTTATCTTTTTTGAGACAATCTCACTTTGTTGGCCTTGGTGGAGTGCTGTAGCGTCACAGCTCACAGCAACCTGAAATTCCTAGGATCAAGCAATTCTCTTGCCTCAGTCTTTCAAGTAGCTGGGATTACAGGTACCCACCACAATGCCCAGCTACTTTTTAGAGACAAGGTCTCTCACTGGCTCAGGCTTGTCTTAAACCTGTGAGCTCAGGAAATCCTGCTGCCTTGGCCTCCCAGAGTACTAGGATTACAGGTGTGAGCCACCTCACCCAGACTTGTTTTGTTTTTGAGACAGGGTATTACTCTATCACCTCAGCTAGAGTGTAGTGGTGTCCTCATAGCTCACAGCAACCTCAAACTCTTAGGCTCAAATGATTCTTCTGCTTCAGCCACTGGAGCAGCCAAGATTAAGGGTATGCACCACCATGACCAACCCCAAGAAGAAAGTTTTATTCTGTTCCAGCAACTATCATGAGGGTTACTCATCACATATAGCCTTGGCACAGAGCATTGCTAAATTTGATCATAATTTGGTTCTATTTGTGACAAAGTACAGATAGAGTTTGCAAAGGATTAACCAAAATAGAAATAGTCCGCTTGCCTCCTATCTATAAAGGTTGGCTTATTGTATTCCTGACACAAAGCTGTCTACTAGGCAGAGAGCAGGTTGTAACCCTTAGTTATACCAGAGAGAAAGGGTGGGCATTTTTAGCCTTTAAGATTAACAGGCTTTGATAGTTTTTTGTCACCCAGAAGCCACCTACTGGCAGCACCTGCCACATTAATTCTTAGAAACCTGCTCCACGTAATTCTCCTGTCAGCCTGTACTCTTTGCAATTGCTTATGGTATTTTTTTTTTTTTTTTTTTTGAGACAGAGCCTCAAGCTGTCACCGTGGAGAGAGTGCCATGGCATCACAGCTCACAGCAACCTCCAATTCCTGGGCTCAAGCGAGTCTCTTGCCTCCACCTCCCAAGTAGCTGGGACTACAGGGGCCCGCCACCAACGCCCGGCCTTTTTTTTTTTTTTTGGTTGCAGCCGTCATTGTTGTTTGGCGGGGCCAGGCTGGATTCAAACCCGCCAGCTCAGGTGCATGTGGCTGGCGCCTTAGCCAGTTGAGCCATAGGCGCCTAGCCTGTTTATAGTATTTTATAGCGTGGTGCCTTGTTCTGATAAAGAATTAGTAAATCTTATTAGTAACAGACATTACAGTTAGGTACTAAAGGGGTTCATGATGTACCCAGAGAGGAGACAGGGCAAGGTTCAGGCTAGGTTTAAGGAAAGGGACAGAGACCCCACATGGGCAGTGCAAAGATGGTATCTACACCAAGGGCAGTCGGAGGCCTCTTTTTGTACTGGGCATAGGAGGAGGAAGACTCTACAGCTTTCTGGAAGGTCTGGTGGGCTAAGGACTCTTAGGGCAGGGCCAGACAGGCCTCTCATTGGAGGAGGAGGAGGAATGGAAAGGGTTGTGTGGGTCCACATTAGGTCCCCCAAACAAGTAAGGGGTCAATGAGTAAAACATAAATCACTGGGTAGCAAAAATTACTTAGATATAGAATTTTCTTACAAACATAGCTAACATTTATTGAGCCCTAACTACACTTTAGGAGTTGTAGTATTTTCAAAACAACTCTGAGATAAAGGCAGTAGGCCATTAAAAAAAATGAGTGTAGGGCGGCTCCTGTGGCTCAGCGAGTAGGGCGCCAGCCCCATATACCGAAGGTGGCGGGTTCAAGCCTGGCCTCGGCCGAACTGCAAAACAAAAAAATAGCCGGGCGCTGTGGCGGGCGCCTGTAGTCCCAGCTACTTGGGAGGCTGAGGCAAGAGAATCGCTTAAGCCCAAGAGC
>CAUYON010076163.1:0-11149 GCA_963573935.1 Arctocebus calabarensis
CATCTGTATCTTACTCTACCTTATCAAGGAAATGCCATGAAGGATATCTGTAACAGTATGATCAAAATATTTCTGAATGTATATGAATCGTGCCCTGTGATTGCACCAATGTACATAATTATGATTCAATAAAATTATTTAAAAAAAAAAACATCTGTATCTTGATGAATTCCAAATTTATATTTATAGCCTAGACTTTTTCTCTTCACTTCAAACCCTTACTCAACTCTGTATGTATTACCTATACTCAGATGTATAATATTATCCAAATGTAAAATATCCCAAGCCAAGCCCCCAATATGCTTCTCTAATTCCCTTTGCTCCCATGATAGTCCACACATTAGACAGTGGCACCCTTATTTTTCCATTCATGCAGGCAAAAATATTTGAATAATTTTTAATTAAACTTTCACTTGCTCCTCAACTCAGCAGGAAAACATGCAGGTTCTGCTTCAAAATAAATTCAGAATTAAACTTCTCCTCACACCACAAGTGACAAGCCCCTGATTCAAGCTCATATTCTTTCTCATGTGGAGAAGTGAAATAGTCTTCTCCCCATTGTCTCTACTGCCTCCTTTCAGCCTCCTTTTCCCCAGTGTGTTCTCAAAATAACAGCTACTGTGATCTTATAAATATATAAGCCAGCTAATGTTATGTCTCTGTTCAAAACCAGCAAATGACTTTTGACATCACTCAAAGGACAACCACACTTCTTGCATTGACCTTGAAGCACCTGTGTGATTGTAGCACCCTCCTCCTGCAGCCTACCTCATGTACTCCACTCAAGCACAGGGACATTAGTTTATCAAACAACCCAGGTCCATGACAGCCTTTAGACCATTCTTCCTTTCTTTTCTACTTTCTTTCCTCCATTTTTCCTTGTTTTTCTTTTTCTTTCTTTTCTTTTTCTTTTTTTTTTTTTTGTCATTAAGTCTCATTCACTTAATTTTGTGGCTTTATTTGCCTTTGCTACCTTACAAATTCTTTGCCTAGGCCACTGTCTAAGTATTTTTCTATGTTTTTCTCTAGAATTTTTATGGTTTAATGTCTTATATTTTATTGCATTTGCCTTTCGTCAATAAGTAGAGACTCAGAAGCTAGAGTTATGAGTGAATTTTGCAATCTCATTAGATAATTAGAACAAATTTTTATGTTGTTATTTCTTATAGAAAAGCAAAGAAAATCGTTTTCTTAAGATGGAATTTGGTGAAGATGGTGTGAAGATAGTTGAAATGAAAACAAAGGATATCGTACATTATATAACTGAGTTGATGAAACAGTGGCAGGATTTGAGAGAATTGACTCCAAAGTTGAAGGTTCTACTTTGGATAAATTATTATCAAACAGCATCACATGTTACAGAGAAACCTTTTATGAAAGGAAGAGTCCATCAATGTGACAAACTTCCTTGTCTTCTTTTTAGAATTTCTCACAACCACCCCAACTTTCGGAAACCACCATCCTGATCAGTCATCAGCCATTAACATGGAGGGAAGACTTTTTACCACCCCAAATGATTATGTTTCATAGAATTATCAGATGATCATTAGTATTTTTAGAAATAAAATATCTTAAATTACGGTTTGTATATTGTATTTTCAAAAATAATTCTATTGCACACTTAATAGACTATGATATAGTGCAAACAACTGTTTATATGCAGTATGAAAATAAAACAATGTGTGCTCAGTTTATTTTAATATTTCCTTTATTAAGGAACTGAACTCCAACATCTCTGAGGTATGTCTGTATTGTGAAAAGTGTAAGACTTTTTTCAAGGTTCAGTTTTTAGCAGGTCTATATCCAATTGTTCCAGCACACTTTGTTGAAAAAATTATTATTTCTTTTTAGAATTGCTTTATCTTTTTTTGTCAAAGTTCTATAGACATACTTGTCTAGGTAGATTTCTAATCTCCTTATTCTTTTCCATTGATCAATTAGTTAGGGATCATCCTCTCTGCCTCTAATTTCTAGATGAGATTGTGAGGATTCAGCCCTGTTTCTTCTTTGAATGATTGGTAGTATTCACCTGTAAAATCATCTGAGCCTGGTGCTTTCTTCTGTGTTTGGTTATTATCACTGATTCAATTACTTCAATAAATATAGTTCTATTTGGCTTATCTAGTTCCAATTTAGTGACTTTGGATAATTTATCTCTTTTAAGGAATGTATTCATTCCTTTCAATGAATACATTAATTTATGTTCATATAGCTGTTCTAGTATTCCATAATTATCAGAATTGATGACTATTTGTAATTCTGATGAATTTTATCTTCCCTAATTTTTTTCTTGGATATCATGATGAGAGATTCCTCAATTTCTTTGATCTTTTACAAGAATTCGCTTTTAACTTCTCTAACTTTCTTTGATTTACATATTTATCCTGCTTGGTATTCCCTGAAAGTTGTAAATCTTTGGTTTGGTGTCCATGCATAATTTTGAAGACCTAGTAACCATTCTTTCTTCACATATTTCTTTTGCTCTAATCTCTTTTGCTTCTAATTTTCCAATTTCACATATGTTATCACTTTTGAAATTTTTCTGAAGTTTTTAGATTTTCTGTTCTGAATCGTTTGTGCATTTTCGTGTGTTATGATGTTTGCTGTAGCTGTGGAAGCTTGGTTATTGTACTTTTGAGGCATGGAGAAAGAGAGCATCATATAATCATCCAATTCAGTGTCAGTATTTAGTTAACTTATACCTTAAGGCTGTCACCTTCACACACTTTTCCCCAGTAGTGTAACTTCTCCATTCCAGTCCCCTCCATAATTCTACTCTCTTTCTTGGCTACTGTGCTATTTCTTTGAAACCTTGACACCTGTTGCATTTCTTTGCCCTTCAGTTAGACAGGTTGATAGAGGGGGTGGAGTGTGTAAAATGCCCTTGTCCCATTTGAAATAACAATATGAAATGCTATTTTCTTCAAAGAGTTTGTATTTGTTGCAAAGAAGGCTCAATGTTTGTTTCACAGTTATTATTGTTACTATCCCCTGCTGAGTCATGCACATGAGAGGTTCCTATTAATAAAGCTCACAAAAGTGTGCCATCCCCAAGACAGCAGTACCAGAGGATTCTCACTGTTCTGCTAGTCTATACTCAGCTTCCCACCTTGGTCAAAATTACCACAAAGTGTCTCTATCAGTTTATGGCTTTAGCAACAGCAGATAGGCAGACCTCGACTGTGAGTGTTAAGGACTTGCCTGTCTCTCTAGATTTCAGAATGCTGGTTTGCTCTGTAACTTCAAAGAAAAATGAGTCAATGAAAAAATGTTCATTTTCACTATATGTAGATGGAAGTGAAAAACTCCCATCTCTTTACATGATGTAGATGAAACTGAAAGTTATTTTGACTTTTATGCAGTGTCATGGCTGAATATGTATTGCCTATTTCTTAAGGTTTATAAAAGTGCATAAGAGAAGTGATGGTTACAAGAAACTCTTAAACTTTAGCATTTGTCTTTTGGGAATGCTTAAATTTTCAGAGATCCTTTATACTATTTAAAGCAGAGTTAAACATTCTTAAAGGAAGTCTGTTAAATGAAATCACTCCATTAATAAATGCTATGAAAAATCATATCTAGATTTATCATATATCTACTTAAAAATAAGAAGAAAGAAGAATGTTTCAACCTTTTAAAAAGAAAAAATAGAAAATATCTTATTCTTTTATGGGGGAAAATGGGATACAGAAATGCTTTCTTTCCTATTGTAACCATTTCATTGTTGTGAAGATATTTATGAACCTAGACGGAAAAGAGACATAATTTTTTTGTTTTTGCTGAAGGTATATGGAAATAGGAACCCAGCAGCCATGACTACAAATTTCATGTGTGTTGTTGGGTGAGGCAGTTATTTTTGCTTTTACCTCAGTCAATTGTGGGTAATGTTTCCATTTGAAGGTTTCTTGTGATTAGATTAGAAAATGTATCTAAAATTTCAAAATCCACTATTTATAGTTGATACTCAATAATGATTTTTCAATTGTTCTTTTTAATTCAGTTGTTTACCCTTCCATTTAGTTGTTTTAATTCAGTTGTTTACTTCCACTTTTTTCTGAAGGGCCCATGAGCCCTTACATTTCAGTTAACCTTGTGAGGAAGACGTAACCTGACAGAAAGGAAATTAAATTATTTTGTGTTACTTTGAGAACTATGCTATTTATTCAGCACATATGATCTCATTAATCCTCACAGCAGCCTACACTGTCTACTTTAACAGATGTGAATACAATGACCAAGTGTTCCTCAGAGATTTGCCTGAGATCATTCATCTGGTAAGTTCCTAAAGTAGAATTCAAGTACAGTTCTATCAGACAACAATAGCCATAGTCTTACAAGCAGTCTAGAATTTCATAAGACACAACTTTCATTTGTAAATGCTGTCAATTTTCAGAAAACAGACAGAAAAAGACTGACCAATTGAAACATACTGACATAGAGCTGTATTCTCTGATCTTTATATCAGCAAGATGCAAATTCAAAGGAAAGTATGAACAGAATGTATTTTGCATAGTAAAATTGACATGGCCAAGTGAAAAAGAAGGAGCATATTAGATTTTCTTGTCAACTACATTTTTATAAGCAATAAAACATTATTATTGTCATGGTACCTATGAGGCAGATGTATAAAATAAAAATATAAATTCTATATAATACAATCTTTCAATAGGTTCAATATGTCTTGTATTAGCAGTCAGACCAAACTGAGTCAATTTTAGAACATTTTTTTAGGTTTGGCAAGGCTTAGATGAATAGAATAACTAAAACAATGCATAAAATGTATTTTTGAAACATTCATGTTTGTGTAGACATTTATTTCATTGATAAGTAATTATATATCTTCATGGGGTACATAGTGCTGTTTCAATATTTGTTATGTATGATAATCAGAACAGGTAATATCCATCATCTCAGACTTTTATGATTTCTTTGTGTTCCCAACACAGTATCCTCTTTCTAGCTATTGGAAACTATTAGGTCATTAAATCTGAAATGTCCAATTTAAGATCGAAAGTTTAGCTTCTTATAGTTCAAACAAGAAGCACAATTAATCAGAGGATGCACCTCAACTATTGACATAGTTTTGCCACCTTAATAGAAGCTTGTTTATACCATTAGCAAAGAATCCTGGAGAGCAAGTGTTCACTTGCTGGTGATAGAATTTTGAGAGGGGTTTCCCACAGCTTGTTGAGAACTGACCATTTTTCCTTTCAAGAAGTGGCCCAAAGGCTGAAAGAAGTGGGAATCAGTTGGTGCAAGGTCTGGTGAATATGGTAGATGACAAAAAGTTTCCAAGTTCAGCTTCTGAAGTTTGAGCAGCATCATTTATATAACAGCATTGCCTTATAAGATGCATGCCCTGTCTCGATTGACAAACCTCAGTTTCTTGGTCACAACCGTCCTTATCATTTCATGTAACTGGTTGCAGTTGACACCTTCTATAATCAGTTGACCTGGTTCATGAAGCTACAGTGGATAATATCAGCACTGGACCACCAAACAGACACCAGTAGTTATTTTTTTAAAAAATATATTAAGTTTTGGACTTTGTTTTGGCACTTCATCTTTATCCAACCATTGTGCTGAATGTTTATGGTTGTCAGAAAGAATCCATTTTTCATTGCAAGTATTTGATGGAGAAATTATTCACTATTATGTCGAGACAGCAAAGAAAGACAAACTTCCAGACAATTTCTCTTCTGATGCTTATTTAATTCATGCAAAACCCATCTAACCACCTTGCTTACTTGTTTCAAATGGTTCAGTAATGCTGAAATAGTAATGTCAAACCTTGCTGAAATACCAAAAATTAAATCAGAGATCAATGAAATTGAAAACAAAAGAATCATTCAGAAAATTAATGAAACAAGGAGGAGTTTTTTTGAAAAAGTAAATAAACTACATAAGCCATTGGCCAGACAAACTAGAAATAAAAAGGTAAAATCTCTAGTAACCTCTATCAGAATAAAGGGGAAATAACAACTCATTCCATAGCAATACAAGAGATTATCTCTGAATACTACCAGAAACTTTATGCCCAGAAATTTGACAATGTGAAGGAAATAGATCAATATTTGGAATCATACCCTCTTCCTAGACTTAGCCAAGATGAAAAAGATCTCCTAAAGAGACCAATTTCGAGCACTGAGGTCAAAGAAACAATAAAAAATTCTCCCAACAAAAAAAATGTCCTGGTCTGGATGGCTTCACACCACAATTTTACCAACTTTCAAACAAGAGCTTATTCCTATACTACAGAAATTATTCCAAAAAATTGAGGAGGAAGGAATCTTCCCCAATATGTTCTATGAAGCAAATATCACCCTAATACCAAAACCTGGCAAAGACCCAACTAAAAAGAATTTCAGACCAATTTCACTAATGAATATTGATGCAAAAAATTCTCAATACCATCTTGGCCAATAGATTACAGCTTATCATCAAAAAAAGTCATACATCATGATCAAGTAGGTTTCATCCCAGGGATGCAGGGTTGGTTTAATATTTGAAAGTCCCTAAACATTATTCACCGTATCAACAGAAGCAAAACCAAGGGCTATATGATCCTCTCAATAGATGCAGAAAAAGCATTCGATAAAATTCAGCATCCTTTTCTAATTAGAACACCGAAGAGTATAGGTATAAATGGCACATTTCTTAAACTGATCGAGGTTATCTATGATAAACCCACAGCTAATACTTTACTGAATGAAGGAAAACTAAAAGCTTTTCCTCTTAGAAGTCGAACCAGATAAGTTTGTCCTCTGTCACCATTGCTATTCAACATAGTGCTAGAATTTCTAGCCAACACAATTAGACAAGACAAGAAAATAAAGTGCATCCAGATGGGTGCAGAGGAGGTCAAACTCTCCGTTTTGGCTGATGATATGATCTTATACTGAGAACCCCAAAGACTCAACTACAAGACTCTTGGAAGTCATTAAAAAATACAGTAATGTCTCAGGATATAAAATCAATGGCCTAAGCAGTTGCCTTTCTATATGCCAACAACAGTCAAGATGAAAGGTTACTTAAAGACACAACTCCTTTCCCCATAGCCCCAAAGAAAATGAAATACTTAGGAATATACCTAACAAAAGAAGTGAAAGACCTCTTTAAAGAAAATTATGAAACCCTAAGTAAGGAAATAACAGAGGACTTTAACAAATGGAAAAACATACCATGCTCATGGCTGGAAAGAATCAACATTGTTTTTTTTGTTGTTGTTGTTTTTGTCTGGGGATGGGTTTGAACCTGCCACCTCTAAGCATATAGGGCTAGTGCCCTACTCCTTTGAGCCACGGGCACCACCTAAGAATCAACATTGTGAAAATGTCTATACTTCCCAAAGAAATTTACCTACTCAACGCCATCCCTATTAAAATACCAACATCCTACTTTCAAGACCTGGAAAAAATGATTCGGCACTTTGTATGGAATCAGAAAAAAAACCCGTATAGGTAAGGCAGTTCTTAGTAATAAAAACAAAGCCAGAGGTATCACCATACCAGATTTTAGGCTGTATTACAAAGCCATAGTGGTCAAGGCAGCATGGTACTTGCACAAAAATAGAGACATAGATACTTGGAATTGTATAGAAAACCTCAAAATGAAACCAACAACTTATAGCTATCTAATCTTCAATAAACCAAACAAGAGCATTTACTGAGGGAAAGACTCCCTATTCAATAAATGGTGCTGGGAGAATTGGATATCCACATGTAAAAGACTGAAACTGGATGTGCACCTTTCTCTACTCACAAAAATTGATTCAAGATGGATAAAGGACTTAAATCTAATTCATGAGATGATAAAAATCCTCAAAGAAAGAATTGGAAAAACAGTTCAAAATATTGGCCTAGGGAAAGACTTTATGAGGAAGACTGCCATGGCAATAGCAACAACTACAACAATAAACAAATGGGACTTAATTAAACTGAAAAGCTTCTGTACAACCAAGGAGACAACAACCAAAGCAAATAGACAACCTACCCAATGGAAAAGGATATTTGAGCATTTTGAATCTGACACAAGTTTAATTAGCAGGATCTATACAGAACTTCAATTAATCTACAAGAAAAAAACCAACAATCCCATGTATCAACGAGGAAGAGAGATGAATAGAATCTTCTCTAAATACAACAGACGACGAATGGCCAGTAAACACAGGAAACACTCATCATCCCTAAGTATTAGAGAAATGCAAATTAAAACCACCCTGAGATACCATCTAACTCCAGTGAGAATAGCCTATATCACTAAATCTCAACACTGCAGATGCTGGCGTCGGTGTGGGGAGAAAGGAACACTGTTACAATGCTGGTGTGACTGCAAACTAATACAGCTTTTTTGGAAGGAAGTATGGAGAAAGCTCAAAGAACTCAACCTAGACCTTCCATTTGATCCTGTAATCCCATTATTGGGCATCTATCCAGAAGAAAACAAAGAAAAGCAAAACTTTTATTATAAAGGCACTTGTACTAGGCTATTTATTGCAGCCCAATTTACAATTGCTGAAGTGTGGAAACAGTCTAAATGTCCATCAACCCAGGAATGGATTGGTAAGTTATGGTATATGTATACCATGGATATTACTCAGCCATCAAAAACAATGGAGACTTTGCAGCATTTGTACTAACTTGAATGGAGGTGGAACACATTATTCTTTTTTTTTTTTTAATAATTTTTTGAAACATCACAGGAATAGAGAAGCATGAATCCTATGTATTCAACTTTGATTTGAGTACAATTAATGACAATTAATGACACAGTGGGGTATGGGGGAAGGTGAGAGCAGATAGAGAGAGAAGGAGGGAGGGGGTGAGGGAAAGAAAACAAAAAAAAAAAAAGGAAAGAAATTAGTGCCTAATTCTCACATAAATTGGATTCAATTTTGATCAAAGTACATTACTTAAACATTAATTTTTAATTCAATTTGTTAATATGTTGTTTAGGATATTGCATCATCATTTATAAGTGAAATATGTTTGTAATTTTCCTTTATAATAATATATTTTCTCCAATTTCAATATCAGGTGTATCCAGATCAAGTAGAATGATTTTGAAATATTTCTTCTTTTTCTATTGTCTGTAAGATTTGGCATGATCTGTTTTTTGAAACTCTCTTCTACTTTTATTTATATAATATTAGTTGTCTATTTTTTGAGACTTTGGAAAAAAAATAAGAAGTTAACTGATGACTTCATACTGAGTCTCAGAGTCAAAGCATTCTATAATGTCTTTTTTGAAAATGTGAACGTTACTTTCTTTGCATCATTATTATTAATATTGCTTAATATTTCAATGCGGTAATCATCTGTTTTCTGAATGTATTTATTTTTGTTCATTCTTTATGTGGTTTTTGCTTCTAGTCCTTGTCTTAAACATTGTTATTGTTATTAAATGTTAAGCCTTTTAAGTTTGGTGAAGGCAAAAAGTGGAAACCTAATCAACACATGTATATGTAAAAAAAAAAAAACAAACAAAAAAAAACCTTGCTGTAATTCACGGATAGGTTGAGATAAATTTGCTTCCACTACAGCTTTCAGCTTATCATTGTCCACCTTAATCTCAGGTCAGCCACTTGGCTTATTTTCAAGATTAAAAACACTGGAATGGAACTTCTCAAATCATTGACATATTGTGCACTCATTAGCTACATCCTTCCCAAACACTTTGTTGATATTCTAGCTGTCTGCATTACATTGATTCCACATTGGAATTACATTCAAAAGTAACATGAATTTTTGAGTTATCCATGGTTATACCAAAATTGCTCTAAAAAAAAAATTAAAGATAATCACAAGCCAATATGTACCTTTGACAGAATGTATATATACCTTTACAAAAACCAAAGAAGAACCAAACAACAAAAGAAGTGTCAAAGTGGAATTTGAGAGACATTAATTGTTAAACTTAATACTTAAGGAAATCAGATACTTCATACTTACTAACCTGATATGTATTATTGTTAATCATACTTCTCCCTCCTATCTAGCTGTAATTTACTGCCGTTTAACAAATCTCTCTTCATCCATTTCCTCTCTCTTCCCTTTTCATTATATGGATATTTTGGAAAGGCATAATTATTATTGCTTAATACATGAAGCAATTTCACCAGAGCTTGCATCTGAATGAAATATGAAATAATTCACCTTTTGAATTATTATCATCTTATAAGACATGCATATAAGAAACCATCTACTATCTATATGCACAATGACTATGAAATAAACCCTTTTTTATCTGAGAGGTCACTTTTGGTTAGATTTAATGTTTATCTAACACCCCTTGTTTCATTTAACTATAATTGATACTTGATCTATGGTATTAATATTTGTCTCGCTGCCTGATAAAAATGCATGTAATATTCAAGGAATGATAAAAAAGCCTAATGTTAAGAAAATCTCTATACACAATACAAACTACTGAATAACATCCAATGATTTTTTATTCACCGATTAACTTAGTATCTAATCTTTGAGAAGACACATGATGAACAAAAGAAATGCAAGAAACTCAACACAAGATCACAATAAAATAATGTTAATAATTCAGCACATAATCACTACAAAAGCTATGATAACAGGTAAATCTTAGATTTGGTTCATTTGAAGGCAAATTCTTTGATTATTTTTCTGGATTTCTCATTTATCACAGATGATGCAAGGCCAGATTAGAATTTATATGCTGATGATCTACTAATGGAACCTCTTATTTTAATGACTATTATTAAGTAAGTTTAAGTAAGCATTCTTTTTTTTTTATTGTTTGGAACCCATTGAGGCTACAAAGAATTAGGTTACACTGATTGCATTTGTTAGATAAAGTCCCTGTTTACCAAGAGGTGTGCCATACACGGTGACTCATCATCCCCCTTTTTCCTCCCCTCTCCCCAATCTCTCATTCCTCTACTCACTTTGAATTGGATCATTTACTGCCTTCATATTAGAATTGAGTATGTTTGATTCTTGCTTCTCCATTCTTGTGATGCTTTACTAAGAAGAATGTGTTCCTATGCTATAATTGGGTTTTAGCCTTCATATGAAAGCTATAAATTAGCTTCATATTAGGGCTGAGTACATTGGATACTTTTTCTTCCATTCTTGAGATACTTTGCTAAGAAGAACATGTTCCAGCTCCATCCATG